>JASCZI010271863.1:11445-42637 GCA_036250425.1 Stylosanthes scabra
GGCACCACCCACCTTGAACCTCCCTTCTAGTGTTTACTTTACTCTTCTCTTCAAGTTTTTGATTAATCTTTGTTTGGACGTTTTTTTAGTGTTTCTTTGGTGGAGACCCCACTTTTCTTTCCTTTGATTGGTTGTCCAAGATTGGACCCACAGCTTATGTACTCATTTTATTACACAGATGAAATGAATACAACTACCTTTGATATAAAAAAAAAACGTTAGGGAGCCCATGATTATAATTAGGGAAATAATGGGTGGTAAAAGAGGAAAGAGAAAAGAAGGAAAATTGATATTAGCTCCCTATGGGCTCCCTAACATTGGCTCCCAATACTTTCTCTATATTTATTTAAAAAAGACTAAGGAACCAACACATTATGATCAATAGGGAGCCAATACATATTACGGATGATAATTCATATAAATTTTGAATGATAACTTAATGTTTGATATATTAATTATAGATGATAACTCATATAAATTTTGGATGATAACTTAATTATTGACTCCCTAATAGCTCCATAGCGTTGGTTCCGTAGCATTATTCATTTATTTATTATCTTATTAGTAAACCATTTGAAAAAATCACATTAATATATTTTATTTTAATATGAATAGAAATATAACTATGTAATTTTACATTAAAACTTTTGCTCCCCCCAAATTTCAAGTTCCATTAATGCCAGCAGCGATATTTCACGTCGGGCTAGGGATGGCAATCTGACCTGACCCGCCTCGTCCCGACCTACCCCGCCCTGAATGGGGCGGGTATTTGGGGCGGTTGCGTGGATATGGGGCGGGTATGGGTACTGAGTGCCCCGCCCCGCCCCGCCCCATATATGTATTATATAATTCAGTTTGATTTTTTAGATATTTAATAGTATTTTTTGGTTATTTTAGTTAAGAAAAATTTTAAATCTAATTTTTTTTTGTTTAAAATAATTATATTCTTGTCATGTTGCTAATAATTATATATTATTTATATTTAATTATATTTCTGAAGTATTTTATTAAATAATGAATAATCTTATTGAGTAATTTAATTTGATTTACTTATGTTATAGATATCCGTGGGTTTGGGTATGGGGCAGTATATACCCATGAGTTTGGGTATGGGTCTCAAAATTAGATACCCGTAGATTTGGATTTGGATATGGGTACTTAAATACCCGTCCCGACCTGCCCCATTGACATCCCTACGTCTGACGAAGCCGTAAGCTTCAAGTGTGTCACTAGCCAATGCAACCATGTCCACGATTCACGCTGGCTACCGCTCCTTCCTTCCGGAGCCTCTCCTAACGACGCCCCTTCTTTCACCCTCACAGTGCGCCTCTTCTTGTCCCGAGCCCAAGAAAGAACTGCGCCATTAGAATCGGGGCCTTCGCGACAAATAAGAGAATGCAACAATGTTGATTCGTTCTTCTATTGTCGTTGTTGTTCCCTCCTTCATCTATCTGATTCTTCCCCGGTTTGTATTCTTAGTGTCAACTTTCATTGTTTTTTTTTAGTTTGAATATAAATTATTTTGGATAATCACTTATTTCTATTTAAATAATTATTTATTTTTATTTGAATAATTATTTGATTGCTTTTTATGATTAATTAAATTATGTTTTGATGATGATTTATTTATGATCTTTCTAAGAGATTGTTGGCTAATTATTATTAAAAAATACTCATTTTCAAAACTTTCTCTAATAAAAAATCGTTGATCTCTATAATTTTTTAAATTGAATAATATTATTTTTTAAACTGCTTACCTTGTTGGCTTGTTGGACCAGCAAAATAATATTACATGTGGAAGGTGGAGTTGCATGCAAATACACGTACCCTTTTCCTTCAGTCATAAATAAATATTAAATAATATTAATTGAACAATAAAAATCTGGCGGTAAAGTGTGAAAAGAAAACAAATAAGTGTAACAGAAAACGAAAAAAAAGATACCAAAAGGATGAACAAGTTGGAGAAACTAAAAATATAAAATAAATAAATAATCCAAAACTGAAAAATCGTCGTAGTTTTCCGTTTGTGACGTTAGTAGCTGGTGTGGTGCGAAATCAAGGGCTTTCCCCTGTTTACTATCATTCTCTTTCTCTTTCGTTTCTCTCTCTCCCTCTTTCGTTTCTCTGGTTTTCTTTCAATTCTGGGAACAAAGAAAAAAAATTAATAAATGAATAAAATCCATAATGCACAGCTTTAAAATTTTATAATGATAATGATGTTTTTCTGATCCGCGGCACAAAACGGTGCGTTTGATTGAGGCTGAAACTTTGCAGTTTTCGGGTAATGCTTTCTCCTCCAAATTTTTCCCTCATCATTCGCAGGTTCTTCTTCCATTTCGTCAATTTCGGAGTTCGTAGATTTCGGTTATGTTGTTGTTACTGCTTTTCCTGAAACTCGAGGTTATGTTTTGACGGAGAAGTGATTTCTATTTTTATTTTCTTTTAATTATTTTTGGATCTCAAGTTTAAGCCCCAATGCAGAGGTTAGGATTTGTGTTAGGAGGTGAAATTACAGATTGTTTAATGCGAATTGGGGATTGAAATTAGGAACTAGGGTTTTGGGAGATGGCTTCATATCCTCCATCCCATTTGGAGGATCAGACGGATGAGGATTTCTTTGATAAGCTGGTTGAGGAGGATGATGTCAACGAGGCACTTGTTGAGCCTGCCGCCGGTGATTTACACGATGATTCTGATGATGCCGTGAATGCGTTTGCAAATATGGCAATGGGCGATGCCCGTGCCGATGCAGCATTTGAGAATTCAGGTATATACAAGAGTGGGATTGAGAAAAGAAAAGATGATGGTGATAAATCCAATGTGGGAACCGTTAAAGGAAATTATGAAAAGATAGATGATGTTGGCAAGAGTGGGATTAAGCTGAAAACAGAACATGATGCCAATAAATCCAATGTGGGAACTGTTGAAGGAAATGATCAAAAGGGAGGTGTTGTCATCGGCAAGGATGAGATTGAGCTTAAAAGGGAATCTGATGCTGATAAATCCAATATCGGAACCGTTAAAGGAAATGATCAGAAGGGAGGTTCTTTGGTGTCCTCAAGTGAAGTAACTGCAGATCTGGGAAATCATGAGATGGGATCGGAGGTTGCAAAGGATTTGAGTGCCGGCAAAAGCAATGGAGCTACCGGTCTGGGAATTAAGGAAGTAGATTGGAATGCTTTTTATGCCAATTCTGGTGGAGGGGAGGATTATTCTGATTTTTTTGGTGGTTTTGGGGATCAGTCTAGTGGGGATTTTGCTGGGAAAGCATATGGTGATTCTAACGAGGTGAAACAAGATAATGGGGTTCAAAGTGATGGATTAAATAGTTGGGTTAATCGTGCGCAATATCAAGAAGGTCAAGGTTACGATGCATCTCTTGAGAATAGCACAAGTGGGCAAGATGTGCAGGATTGGGAAAATCTTTATCCTGGATGGAAGTATGACTATAATACTGGGCAATGGTATCAAGTTGATGATGCAATGGCTGCTACTCAAGGAAGCTCTGATGCCAATTCAGCAATGGCAGCGGGTTGGACTACTGCTTCTGATGCTGCAGCAGAGGTCTCCTATGTGCAACAAACTTCTCAGTCAGTTTCAGGAACATTAGCCCAAACTGGAACAACAGAAAGTGTACCTAGTTGGAATCAGGTTTCGCAAGGGAACAGTGGGTACCCAGAACATATGTATCTTGATCCTCAATATCCAGATTGGTATTATGACACAATTGCCCAAGAATGGCGCTCGTTAGAGAGTTACAATTCATCAGTTCAATCAACAGCTAAGGGACTAGAAAATGGGCATGCTTCTACCAATTCTCTTTTGGATACCGATAACAGTTTGTATCCAGAATACGGCCAAGCTGGCAGTTATGGCTCACAGGATATCGATAGCCAAGCAGCTGTGGATAATAGGTGGAATGGTTCCTATGGTGTTAACCATCAGCAGGGTTGGGACCCATACACAACTGAGACTGCTAATAGAAGTGGGGATAAAGTATCTTCCGTTGGAAATAAGCAATTTGATCATTCTTATGGCTCAAATGCTTCTGTAAACAAAGATCAACAGAGTACTTCTAGTTTATTTGGATCTGTTCCTTTGTACAATAAAGTAAATTCTAATCATCAGCGGTCTGCCAGTTTTGAACCTCAAAGCTTTGCCCCTGCTGCTGACCTTGCTCAGTATTTAAATTATTCTAATACAATGTTTGATGAGCACAAAAGTTTCTCAAGTGATTATGCTGAAAGTCAGAAATCCTTTAGTTATGCCCAGCAATCATATCAGGGTGGGCATCAATATTCTTATGCCCCTCATGCAGGAAGATCATCAGCTGGACGTCCTCCTCATGCCTTGGTGACCTTTGGATTTGGTGGAAAGCTTGTTGTAATGAAGGATTCTACTCTCTCAAGCTCATCATATGGTAGTCAGGTCAATTCATGATTCTCTCTAAAAAAAATTTTATATATGCTTCAACCTTCATTTTGTTTCTGCAATGATTAACTTTGTCTTATTTTTTATCTGCAGGATGCTGCTGGAAAAGGCTCAATTTCCGTGTTGAACATGATGGAAGTTGTCACAGGAAGCAGGGATTCTTCCATTGTTGGTAATAACAGTGGTGATTATTTTCATGCATTGACTCAGCAATCTTTCCCAGGTCCTTTGGTTGGTGGCAGTGTAGGAAGCAAAGATTTGTACAAATGGATAGATGAGCGGATTGCACATTGTGGATCACCTGACATGGATTTTAAGAAAGGTGAAAGATTGAGACTCCTTCTCTCCTTGCTCAAAATAGCATGTCAACATTATGGGAAACTACGTTCTCCATTTGGTTCGGACAACAAACTGAAAGTAAGTTAAACCATATCTTGTCGTTATTATTGTTTCCTTTATTTGTCATCGATCATGGAATTCTCTATACCTTTGAGAGCTGTTAGATTAACAAGGAAAAAGATTTTGGTGGGTGTGGACATGTGGTTTGCACTCTACTTCAACCCTGAGAAGGGACAATTTTATGGCTTTATTGGGTGCAAAAATAAAGCCTTGAACATATATAGACACATTGCAAAACTTCAGTTGGTGATAATTTTGTTGCTGTAACTTTTTGGAGTTTTCATACCCCAACTCCCTGGAATATTTGGGTTGATTTCTAGAAGTTATGGCTTTATTATCTTCTTTTTTCTTTTTTTCATTATCCAAAAAAATTCCTAGAAGTTATGGGTATATTATTTTCTTTCAGACACCAACAAAAAAAAATCTTCTTTCTTCTTTTTTTCTTTTTTCTTCTATCATATTACTGCCTTAATAATGTTTGTGTCAGGAAAAATTCTAGATTTGATAACTTATTGGGATTGAATGTAGGAAAATGATACTCCTGAGTCAGCCGTTGCAAAACTATTTGCATCTGCAAAGACAAGTGGCCAGGAGTTTGCTCAATATGGTGCAGTGAAACACTGCCTGCAAAATTTGCCTTCTGAAGGACAAATGCGGGTGTGTATTAAATCTCAATTGCTATCCCATCCTTTCAGATTGTTGGATTTGCATCCATTAATTCGTTGTGATTTTGATCTAGTCAACGGCTTGTGAGGTACAAAATCTTCTTGTATCTGACAGAAGGAAGGAAGCTTTGCAATGTGCACAGGAAGGTCAATTGTGGGGACCTGCACTTGTTATTGCTTCACAACTTGGTGAACAGGTCAGCTGCAAATTTTTGCTAATTAAATAATGGACTGAAGTAATGATCCTTAATTGCTGAGCTAGACAGTTCCTTATGTGTCATACATTCCTTTTTCATACTGCTCTCTTTTTCTTTTTATTTTTCTTTATGGGAATGAATTTAGTACTCGTTTGCACTGCAGTTGTATGTTGATACCGTAAAGCAAATGGCACTTAGGCAGCTGGTTGCAGGGTCACCTCTCCGCACATTATGCCTTCTAATTGGTGGACAACCTGCTGAAGTTTTCTCTTCTGATAGCTCTGGGGAGAATCCCAATGCCTTTAATATGCCTGAACATTCTGCACAGGTGATTTAAATAGGATAATCTATAAGCCATTCATTGGCTTGTATAATTTTAGATGTTTTTCTTACTTCCAGGTTCCAAATGTTGCAAAGGTTGGTCTTTGTTTTATTTGGAGAGTTGAAGTGTTATTGTTGCGTTAAATTTTCAGCTTGGATATTATACCATGCTTGATGGTTGGGAGGAAAATCTGGCTGTAATAACTGCAAACAGAACTAAAGATGACGAACTTGTAATTGTTCATTTAGGTGATTGCTTGTGGAAGGAGAGAAGCGAGGTATATTTTTTTCTAAATTTCCAGGTTTTTTTTATGACTTTTTCTTTCTATTTACGGAAAAAATTCAGTTTCTTTTATGATTCGATACTTGTATTTTAGATCACTGCTGCACACATCTGCTATTTAGTTGCCGAAGCAAACTTCGAGTCATATTCAGACACTGCAAGGCTCTGTCTTTTAGGGGCAGATCACTGGAAATTTCCTCGAACTTATGCTAGTCCAGAAGCTATCCAGGTTCATTTAAAGCACTTTATCTCTTTAAGTTATTTTTTCCACAAATTTTGGTTTCCTTATTGCCTGTACATGTTGAGTTCTTTCTCACAGATTTGGCTTGGGTAAAGTGCATGGGGTACTTTGGGAATCTTTCAAGTTTTGAAATTGGAGATTCCATGTTCTCCCATCTTAGGTTTATCAACAAATGATTGTGACGTACTTAAGTGACCGGGACATGTATCTCTAAAATAATATTTTGCTCAGTATGATTAAATATTTTATATATTGTATTTCTGGAACTAAAACAACTTCTGTAATGGTTTCTTGAACAGAGAACTGAGTTATACGAATATTCAAAGGTGATTGGAAACTCTCAGTTTATTTTGCTTCCATTTCAGCCATATAAGCTTATATATGCCTTTATGCTTGCTGAAGTGGGAAAGATCTCAGATTCAATGAAGTAAGTGCATTTTAAATAATTTTGATTTAGGCTCTGTGTAGTCTTCCTGAACTAATAATAATAATGATAATCATAATCATAATCATAATTGTTATAGAACATCAGGTGCTGCTCATAATAATAATAATAATAATAATAATAATAATAATAATAATTGTTATACAACATCAGGTACTGTCAAGCAGCACTAAAGTCCTTGAAAACTGGCCGCACACTTGAAGTGGAAACATGGAAACAATTGGCATTATCTCTTGAAGAGAGGATTAGAACCCACCAACAGGTAATTCCTTGTCCTTGATTGAATCTTCATTATTTTTATTTTTGATAGTCTTGGTAATTATCATCTCCTATAACACATTTAACCATGTCTATTCAGGGTGGATATGCTACAAATTTGGCTCCTGGTAAATTAGTGGGGAAATTGCTCAACTTTTTTGACAGTACTGCCCATAAAGTTGTAGGTGGTTTGCCCCCACCTGCTCCATCATCATCACAAGGAACTGTTCATGGAAACGAACAACATCACTACCCTATGGCACACAGAGTATCCGGTAGCCAATCAACGATGGCCATGTCATCCTTAGTTCCATCTGCTTCAATGGAACCTATAAGTGAGTGGACAACTGACGGTAATAGAATGACAATGTCTAATAGAAGTGTTTCAGAGCCAGACTTTGGTAGAAGTCCCAGACAGGTGTGTGTTTAATTTGAAAGGTGTACTTTGGACATTTTCTGCTTCCGCTTCATGCATTTGGTTGAGCTCTAGTATAGTATTTGAACTTCCAAAAATAAAAGAATAAGGTTGATTATTTTTATTATAGGAAACATCATCTGATGCACAAGGAGAGGCAGTATCAGGAGGCACATCTCGCTTTTCTCGTTTTGGTTTTGGCTCAGGAATTTTGCAAAAGACTGTGGGGTTAGTCTTGAGGCCTCGTTCTGGCAAACAGGTATTATTAGTTGTTCAATGTTCCATGCTTTATTTCTTTTTCTTTTACAACAGTGTTTCCAATTCACATGGTTTTATTCTATTCTTTGAAGGCTAAATTGGGAGAAAAGAACAAGTTTTACTATGATGAAAAACTGAAGAGATGGGTAGAGGAAGGTGCTGAACCTCCAGCTGAAGAAACAGCACTGCCACCACCCCCAACAACTTCTGTTTTGCAGAATGGTTCAACCGAATACAACTTGAAATCCGCATTAAAGACAGAAGCATCAACTGTCAATGGAGGCTCTGATTTAATTCATTCAGGTCCTGAACTCAGTTCAGGAATGCCACCAATCCCACCTAGCACAAATCAATTCTCTGCACGGGCCCGCATGGGTGTTAGGTCAAGGTAATACAATTTTTTCAATTCTTATATGATCATGTCATATTTGGAAGCAGAGTTCATCTTTGATATAAGAAATAGTTGTCAAATGTCATTGTAAAATCTAACCCACCGTTGCTTTATCTATTGAATTATAAATTTTGAAGATGAAGATCCTTCAATAACTGTGAGGTTGAATTAAAATGAAGATCCTTCAAGAAAACTATAGATAACCTGTAATTTAGAGCATAAAATAAGAGGGGAGAGCATATGAGTGTTGTCTCTTCTATTCAGATAGAATGGTTTCTCAAAACAAGGGGATGAATTTCTTATTGATAGTAGATTCTCTGCCATTTACTGCATTTAAAAGGCATCATTTTCATAACTGGTATGGATTATACAGGTACGTTGACACCTTCAACCAAGGAGGTGGAAGCTCTGCAAACTTTTTTCAGACATCACCTATTACCTCTCCCAAACCTGTTCTTGCTGCCAGTGCAAAGTTTTTCATTCCTTCTCCTGTACCATCGTCAAATGATCAAACAATGACCGGCATGGCAGAAAGCAATCAAGGAGATAGCTTTGGCAATGAAAATCCTGCAACATCTCCAAGGAATGATAGGCCACAACCCCTCAGTCCCAAGCCTCCGTTGCCCACGCAAAGGATTTCGAGTATGGGTCACATCTCAAACCAGCTAGCACCGATGAATGGTGGTAACCCTGGTCTCGTTCAACGGCGAACGGCTTCATGGGATGCTGGTGCTGGAAATTTATTTAGCCCGAGAAGAAATTCTCAAATTAGGCCTCTAGGTGAAGTTTTGGGAATGCCACCATCAACATTTATGCCTAACGAGTACTATTCTCCAAGGAGCATGCCTACCAGCCCTCTTCCAGCGGATCGCAGTGGCAGTTTAGGAGATCTCCATGAGGTTGAACTTTGAGCAGATACTTCAGCTGTAAATAACAATTTTGTCCGTGGTTACGTCATAGGTGGGATGTCCCTAATGCATTTCTTTGGACTCAGGATGGTGATACAAGATCTCTTCCTCTGTCCTACTGTTCTATAATACATACATAGTTGTTTATATATATATATATATAAAGAATGCAAATGCCACCCATCTTGGCTTTAAGATACTGGTGGTCTCTTAGTAAGAGGATAGATAGCATTAGTTCATTTGTTCATTTTATTAAAAACAAGAAATACAATGTATCCTACAAGAAACAGATGGCCCTCAAAGTGGAATTGTGAAATATGAGTTTTGGCCCTTTGTAATTTTTTCATTTATTAATGGAATTTAATTTACAAAGCATCCTTTATTCTTGTGATTTTAAAATGTGATTTACAAACTAATTACTAATGCATTGGAAAAGATGTCCCTTTCAATATAACTCATGTTTCTCTCAGCAACGAAACACCTTATTTTCCTGTGACCATGGGGGGGGGGGGGTTTAATTTCTTAAGCACCATATCCTATACATCCTTTAAAACCTTGGTTTTCCTTCCCCCTTTTAAGCAGGTGTTGTCGCAGTCCTTCCATAGCGTTAGCGGGAGCACGAAATGTTTGGCTCCCAGCTAAGTGTCATCGTTCTTATCATGTTAATGTGCTTTGGCGGTGAGGTTTTGGTGCTTTGGGTTGGACGTGAAGCTGCTGGTTTCCTCCTTTTTTCGTGCTATAAGATGCGGCTCGCGAATTCGGCCTCCAACCCGTGCCTTCGTCGTCCTTGTGGGTGAAGTTAATTTCTGCCAATAATGGCGAGTTACTCTTCCTATTTCGTGTTTCCCGTTTCTTTTCTTTTTTACCACCTACTATTTCTCTAATTACACTCATTGGCTCCCTATTGGTCCCTTAATATTAGTTTCCTAGTACTATTCATAATTTATTTATTTTTATCATGTATTTTATATTTCAATCTATATTCTACATATATGTTAATTTTAGTGTATACCTAATATATTTTTTTTAGACTTTTAGTAACAATATTGTTTAAATCACAAAAATACTTATGATACAACTAAGTTTATTTTATTGATTTAGAAATAAGAAACTTAAATTTGATTTTAATAAATATAAATATTTTATTTAGTACTAAATTTAAATAGCAAAAAAAAGTTACTCTTTATTTTCTTTCCTTTCTTCTCATTTTTCTTTCATCCAAACATACCAAAGACAAATAAAAATTAACTCAACTTCTTTTTTTTCCCTCCCTTCCTTTCTACTTTCTTCCTTTCCACTTCCTTCCTCTCAACCAAACAAAGCCTTAGCATTAGCTTTGTTTAAATGAATTAGAAAACAGTCACACCCTCGTATTCCACGCACTTTTCAAAACTTTCTACTTTTCCTTCATTTCACCGAGTTTCACTCTTCCATTTCTTTGTCGGGCCTTTCTTTGTTCAGAGTATGGAAAGGGAGGTAATTCTCTATCTAGAAATTTAGGAGAGGGAATGAGGGATAGAAATGCAAGACCAAAAAGAAGGGGTGATTGAAGCCGTGATTGCAATCGCAGAAAACTAAAACACTGGATGATGAAGCTACGAATCTTAATCCTTATTTGTATTAATTATATAGTGATTGCCATTTATTCTTGGTTTATTAAAATTGTTTTGTTTACTGTGACAGTGTGACTTTCTGATTTAAATGAATGTTTGAAGTTAAAAAAAAATTCAGCTTATTAGGTTTGAGATTTTCTTTATTATTTATTTGGAGCTCATTTATTTTAATGGTTATAATTCGGCTTTTTTATTTAAATATGCAAAGATATATACTTAATTTCCTAAATGCACACGGGAGAAAATAATTCCGAAAATGCGCAGGGCCAATTTGCTCAGGGCACCGGGGAAATGGATTTGCATGCCATTTCCCTCATGACACAGGCGAAATGGAGAAGAAGTTTGCTGATAAAAAGATGCCACCAATTAGTGCATGTGAGTGGTGAAATGGAACAGACTATTAAGTACTTTGGCACCAATTAAAAAAGGAGGGTGAGGGGTTGTTATTATTAAATAAAGATGTTATTGTTTTTTATATTATTATTATATTTTTTTACCAAAGGTTGAGTAAATTTTATTAATATTGTCATTAATATTAATATTATCAATAATGTTACTCATCCATAACTAATTTAATAATATCAATTAAATTTAATTATACTAACACGTTGTGAATTTATTATTTGTTTTATTTTAAAATTTGATATTTTATTATTGAATTTTACTTTTGAATTTAAATTGAAATAAAAAACGATTTTACACTAAAAATATATTTAGTTAGAAATAAATATCTATTTATGTAGATGTTTATTATTTAAGTTTGCATGAAATTAAATTTTAAATGTGTTAATAATTTATTTTGTGAGTTACTAAGTTATTTTTAGATGTTTCTTGAAGATTTAATTTATAAAAAAAATTATAAATTTTTATGTGTTTTTAATTTATTTTTTGTTCAATTATATTATTTTAATCATGGTACCCACTAGGGTTTTGACTGTGCTCTGCTAGGATTTTGACTGTGCTCTGCTAGGATTTTGTGGGAGTAACCGTAATTTTGAATAGTGTGATCTCGATCATTTCTCAACTGTCACGTTGATGATGGCAACCTCTGCTACACATTCTCCTAATCTAAACCACTCTCATCCAGTTGATGAAGAACCTGTCATTGTTCTTGATCAATCTGATATCAGTGGTGGCATTGTTCGATGCTCTAAGAGTCTGATTGGAAGGTTATTGGCTGATCGCCCTTTTTCTGTTGGTACTATTGAAGCTGCCCTGCAATCTATATGGAGACAACCAGATGGCTTCAAAGTTATTGATCATGGGGGTAACAAATTTCAATTCTCTTTTGATAATGAGACTGAATTAATCAAAATTGAACGTGGCTCCCCTTGGCTCTTTAAAAACTTCATTTTGAATTTAAAGAGATGGGAGGAGAACAAACCTATTGTTGATGCAGAATTCATCCATGCCCCTCTGTGGATCCAATTTTGAAATCTGCCAGAGCACTATAAGACACCAGAACTAGGCTGCAAGCTAGGCTCTTCTTTTGGAGAGGTTCTCGATGCAGACCTATTTCAAGTTAGAGGCAAAGAAAACAGTATTATCAAAGCTAAAGTGAAGCTTGACATCACCAAACCATTGAGGAAATTACTGAAAATCTCTGGCCCTAATAATAAAATCCTAACGAGCAATCTCAAATATGAACAAATTGGTGTTTTTTGCAACTATTGTGGTCATGTTGGACATGAAAGCAGGAGCTGCAGTTTTCAGATTGAAGATACTATCAAAGGTGTGCTCAAGGAGGAAACATGGGGTGATTGGCTGAGATCTGATCAGGGTGGGAGACGGATTTCAAATGGTAAGGAGAATTCTGATCCTAACTTTGTTGAATCATCTCAACACAAATCCAACAGCATCAACAAACATGTTCCTGTCAATCTGATCAAGAGCATGGCTAGTCTTTCCATGAATTCTCAGAACAATACTCCTGAAAGAGAAGACCAAGAAGTTATCAGCAAATTACAACAACCTGCTACAAATATTCTTACTGCTCTAGTTCCACAGCCTAATCTACTCAATGCTATTCAAACTACTGATCCAGTAAAGAAATCATCTGTGTCACTACTGCTGAGGCCTCTCATTCTACCTCCTCTCGCTTGTCTCTCAAAAAACAAGCAAGAGCCAAATTCAAGCGTGTTGCAGGTGTCAAACGTAATACTATTGCTGTCTCTGATGCACAAATTTGTAAAAAATTATGTGCTGAAGTTAATCCATCAACTAAAGAGGGAAAGGGTGCCACCCCACAATGGGCACCCAATGACTCATGAATATGTTGATGTGGAACTGTCGGGGTATGGGGAATCCCCTGACAGTTCACAACATACAAGAGATCTGTAGATCTCATTCCCCCGAAGTGATGTTCCTTTGTGAAACCAAGAACATCTCTTCGAAGGTGACTAGTTGGTGCTCTAAATTCGGTTTCCAATCATTTCATTGTGTTGAACCTAGAGGTCTTTCTAGTGGACTAGTTTTGGCATAGAAGGATTCTACTGAGATTTCTATCCTTTATTCTGATGATTTCTATGTTCTGTTTTCATGGAGAGATAAGGTTAACCTTCGTACTCTGAAGATGGCAGTCGTGTATCTAGATACTATTGATTCTCATAGAGTTGTTCAGTACTCTCGGATCCTGGATCTTCAAGGAGAACCAAATGATTATTTTCTGGTCTTAGGTGACTTTAATGCTATTAGCTCTCATCATGAAAAAGAAGGGGGACACTCTAAAGCTAATTCTGTTTTGGAAAACTTTAATGCTTTCATTAATCAGGGTTGTTATGTGGACTTGGGTTTCCAAGGTAACAAATTTACTTGGTCTAAGCGTCAATTTGGTGCTAATCTTATTCAGGAGAGGCTGGATCGTTGTTTATCTAGCTTAGCATTTCGATCTGATTACCCAAATGCAAAGATCCTTCACCTTGATGATATGGGATCGGATCATCGGCCTCTACTTCTCCTTACTGATTCTACTAGTGTCAAATCTAAACGTCGTTTCAGGTTTCAAGAGCGGTGGTGTGAAAATGAAGAGGTGGGCAACCTAATCTCACAATGCTGGCAGATCCCAGTTACTGGTTCAGCAATGTATAAGTTTTATGCTAAGCTTAAACACTGTCGTCACCGCTTGGTGGATTGGCAGAAATCTGGTGTGAGTAACTCACAAACGACCATTCACAGATTAAAGGAAGAACTACTTGTTGAGAAGGAGAAGGGTAATAATGCCAATCAGGTTTCCATTCTGCGCCTAGAAGAA
Source organism: Stylosanthes scabra (assembly GCA_036250425.1). Classification (NCBI taxonomy): domain Eukaryota; kingdom Viridiplantae; phylum Streptophyta; class Magnoliopsida; order Fabales; family Fabaceae; genus Stylosanthes; species Stylosanthes scabra. The sequence goes on from JASCZI010271863.1 coordinate 25,521, forward strand.
GAATTGGCGGAAGCATATTTGAATGAGGAGAGATTTTGGAAGAAAAAATCTCGTGTCAATTGGCTAAAATATGGGGATCAGAATTCAAAATTTTTTCACATGGCTGTTCAGCATAGAAACCGTAAGAATAAGATCCACAGGATGCAGGATTCTTTGGGCAATTACCATACCTCACCTGAGGGTATAGCCCAAACAGCTATCTCCTTTTTTGAGGATCTTTTCACTACTTCTAATCCTGCTTCTGCTGCAGACATCTTAAGTGAAATTCCAATGAGAATTGACTTATCAGATAATACAAAACTAATCAGCCGAGTATCAATTGACGAAGTAAAGAAGGCTACCTTCTCTATCAGTCCATTCTTTGCTCCTGGTGAAGATGGTTTCACAGCCAGATTTTATCAATTCTATTGGGAAACTATTAAATGCGATCTTATTCCAGCTATTACTAGTTTCTTTGCAGGTGGTAATATGCTCAAATCTCTCAACCATACTCAGATTTGCCTAGTACCTAAAAATCAGAATGCTGACTCTATGGGATTCATTCGTCCAATTAGCCTTAGTTCTGTTTTCTACAAGATTATATCTAAAGTTTTGGTTCATCGTATGCAGGGTGTTATGGATAAGGCTATTTCTGTTAATCAAAGTGCCTTCATCAAAGGCAGGCTGATCAATGATAATATTCTAATAGCTCATGAACTCATGCATTGTTTGAAGCACAAAACTCATGGTTCTCAAGAGGTTGCCTTGAAATTGGATATGAGTAAGGCCTATGATCGTGTAGAATGGCCTTTTTTATGGGATATTATGAGTAGATTGGGCTTTAGCAGCACTTGGATAAGATGGATGCAACAGTGTGTGTCAACTGTTTTCTATTCAATCCTAGTTAATGGTCAATCCTATGGATTATTCTCTCCCACTAGAGGTCTACGCCAGGGTGATCCCCTCTCTCCTTTTCTATTTCTGTTATGCTCTGAAGGTCTCTCTTTCCTATTGCAACAGGGTGAACGCTCTCAGCTCTTCTCAGGTATTAGAATTAACCCTCGTTGTCCTACTATTAGCCATTTATTCTTTGCTGATGACTCCATTCTATTCTGTAAGGCCAATTCTCAAGAATGTCTCCACCTCCTCTCTACTCTTAACACTTATAGCTCCCTTAGTGGTCAAACTCTAAACTTTTCCAAATCTTCCCTCTTCTTCAGTAAACACACTCCCCCAAACACCCGTTCCTCCCTCTCCCTTCTCTTCCACATTCCTCACATTGGCTCACAAGACAAATACCTTGGCCTTCCCTCTGTCATCCAAAGATCCAAAATAGACACTTTCAACCATATAAAGGATAGAGTTGAGAAGAAACTACTCCTATGGAAAAGATCTATGCTTTCCGTTAGTGGTAGAGAGGTATTGATTAAGGCAGTGGCTACTGCTATTCCTTTATATACATTATCATGCTTTAAACTCCCAGATTCTCTATTGGATGATATTCACAGGAAAATCATGAATTTTTGGTGGGGTCAAAAGAACAGAGAGCGTAAACGGCATTGGATAACTTGGGATGTTGTTTGCAGAGATAAATCTCAAGGAGGTCTAGGTTTCAAGGATTTGAAGGCTTTTAATTTGGCCATGCTAGCCAAACAAGGTTGGAGAATCCTAACTAGACCTAACTCTCTACTCAGCAAACTCTACAGAGGTTGTTACTTCTTTCATTCTGATTTTACAAAGGCTGTGATTGGCAACCATCCATCTTGGGGTTGGAGGAGCATTCTTGAAGGCAGAAAAGTCCTAGAGAAAGGTTTACTATGGAGTGTCGGGAATGGTATGAAGATTAACATTTTTACAGATCCATGGCTCAGAAATTTCAACCCTATATCTATATACCAACAACACGGCTCTCAAACAGAATTACAGTGGGTATTCCAACTATTGAATGAGCAAAATCAGTGGAATATACAACTAAACAGAAGCAAATCCAACCCAGATATAGCATCAGCAATCATTCAAACTGAAATTCATAGTGGAAGGTTTGATTCTGTTACCTGGGCTTATGATCAGAATGGTTGTTTCTCAGTTGCATCTGCATATCGAATTGCTTTTCAATTCTTCCATCCACCAACTTCTCTCCTTCTGGATCAGTGTAATCAGAAGCAGCTATGGAAGAACCTTTGGGATCTCCGCTACCCTCCTAAAGTGAAGATCTTCCTTTGGAAAGCTCTCCTTGATGGCATCCCTGTCCGGAGCCGCCTTCACCGTCGCATCCCTGCCGTACAAGATTTCTTCCCGAGGTGTCAATTAATCGGCGAATCAGTCATCCATTGCTTGGTACAATGCCCCTTCACAGAAGAAGTGTGGCAACTCTCTGATTACCAAGCTATCACTGATGCTGATGACTCAAATGAATTTTGGAGGTGGTGGAGCAAGCTCGTAGCGAAGTTGAAGAGCCAACCACAGTGGCGTCGGAGAGCAAGCACGGCGGCAACGTTGCTCTGGAAGCTCTGGTGTGAGAGGAACTTACGAGTCTTCGAGCAAGTGACGAGTTCATCTGATGCGATTCTCACCTCTGCTCAGACTCTCATGACGGAATACCATCTCCACCACCCACCATGACCTAAGGCAGCTGATTTTTCCCCTTTCTTTAATTCTTTCTTCTTTCAGATTTACCATCTCAACTTTTATTAATTACAAGTGGAGCCCCCACACTTCTTCTATTTGGTTGTCCAAGCATGGACCCATCCCCTAATGTGTTTCATTTTATTACATCAATGAAATGAGTTACAATCGCCTTGGGAAAAAAAATTATATTATTTTAGATATGTCATGAATTTATGTCTTATATAAAAATTACATGATAGGTCGATAATACATTCATATTTATATTAATATAATAACATACACAATAAATTTGAGAGTTTGTTAAATATTCATACTTGAAAATTTGGTACTTACGTTTTGAATTTTATTTGAAATAACTGTTTATTAAAAAATTAAAATTCTTAATTTTTAATACTAAAGAAATATAAAAATATCACATTTAGATGTGTTTGTTATAATTTTATATTTGAAATTTTTGTAATAAAAAACTGAATAATAAACATAGAAGAGTGTTTATAAATATCTAGTTGCACCGTAATATTATTATTGTTATTATCAAGTAATATTATTATTGATGTTATTTTTATAACATTGGTGATATTATTATTATTATTATTATTATTAATGTCTAATTTTAGTGCTTGTAGTTAAAATTAGTGTAGTTCTAACTCGTTGTCAAATGGGGAGGCTCTGAGTTAATTAGGCCAATTTTTTTGTTGAAGTACATCTTATCACTTGGCCACTCACATGCACTAATTGGTGGCAGCTTTTTATCAGCAAACTTCTTTCCCCATTTCTCCTGTGCCATGAGGGAAATGGCATGGAAATCCATTTCGCCGGTGCCATGAGCAAATTGGCCCTGCGCATTTTCGGAATTATATTTTTCTGTGCACATTTAGGGAATTAATCATATATTTTTGCATATTTAAATAAAAAAGCTGTTATAATTTCCTATTCTTTATTTATTTAATAAAAATTATTTTAAATTTTAATTAAAATATTGGTATTTGATTATAGTTAAATGTTAAATTATAATTTTAAAGTGAGTTTGATTATATTTTTTATTTGAATTTTCGAGTTTAATTATTATTTTTAGCATGTTTGATTATATTATAATTTAGTAACTTTAATTTAAATTCTTAAATTTAATTATAGTGTTGAATGTGTTTGATTATAATAAAATTTTAAAATATGATATATGTGTTTAATTAATCTGAATTTAAACTTTGATTAAAATCTTGGTGTTTGATTATAGTTGGATATTGAATAATAATTTGAAGTAAGTTTGTTATAATTTGATTTTTGAATTTTGAATTTTAATTTGAATTTTAGAGTTTGATTATTATTTTTAACATATTTGATTATAGCTGTATTTTAAAGTATTATTTGAATCATGTTTGATTATATTATATTTTTTTAATTTTGATTTAAATTCTTAAATTTAATTATTGCCTTGAATTTATTTGATTATAACAAGATTTTAAAGTATAATAAAGATGGTGATTGATTATAATATAATAATTTTTTGAGTTTTATTTAGAATTTTAGTTTGATTATAATGAAATTTTAAAGTAGATTTGAAACATATTTAATTATAATCTATAAATATAAAATATTTTTTAAAATAATTTCTGTTGTACTTTCTCAAAAAAATTAAATTTTAATACTTTACTTTTATGTCTATTATTAATTTAGAATATTATTCTTTATATTAAGCTCTTATTTTTTACCAATTTGTTTTGGATGTTTTTTATTTGTATAAAACTTTTATTATTTTCATGGTTCATAATAATTCTATATTATTTTCGTCAAGATTTAAAATGACGCAATAATCAAGTAGCAATAAACACCGATCGAAAAAAAAAAAGTTGCAATAAATGTAATGTATAAGAAGGCAGGTACGGTGAACCATTGGGCATGAAGGTATGTTTGTGAGCTAGAATCTATTAAAAAGAGTTGAGAGCGCCTGATACATTATAATGAGGGGATGACTTCTATTTAATTTTTGTACTATAAAAATATAAAAATACATAGTGATTAATTTTGGTGGTTGATTTTAGTATGCAAATAACATTTTTATTTTTATTATTATGGGGTAATAAGGACAAACACAACGTCATTTGAAGCTCATAATAATTTATCTCTTCATTATCTTTAAACTCATTACCTGTTTCTACTCTGTTTTTTCTTGCATTCGATGCCTTTGTTATTCTATAATGATAAAAATAATTTTATCTCATATTTCAATTATGTCATTTAACAATCCACATAGGCAAAATGTTAAAAAAGATGAGATTAATGGCCCAGGTAAGTTAAGTTTGTAAAAGTTGAGGCCATTTTAAATAACTCTAAATTTTATAGACTAATTTTAGTTAAAGCTCAAATTTTGAGGATCAATTTAAATTTTGACTCGTCAAACAAGCTTGTAAACACATTCATTTTCACAATTGTTTTAATTATTTTTTCCAATAATATATATATATATATATATATATATATATATATGGAATATATCTAGTGAGGATGTAATTCTTATTTAAGAACATGAGAATGCATTTATGACCATTAGATTAATTTGGATGGTTAAGATTAAACATCTCCACTAACTAGCAATAAATGCATCTCCACTAAATAGTAATAAATGCATTCATAAATGTTTAAATTCAATAAATATATTTTTAATTATGATTCTAAAATTAAATATTCAAATTCACTATTATTGGGGAAAAGAATTACCTCATATTGTTCTTACTTTTCTTTTTCAATTTTTTTAACCTCACAGAAATACAAAAGTAAACAAGAGTATGATTTATTGTGTTATTAATTTTTGTAAATATGTTTTAAATTTAAGAACGATAACCATAGTAAACTAAACGCATAAACTATTGGTTAAATAAAGAAAACTTTTAATGGTAGAAGTTACTAAAACTTTTTATTTTAATAAATATTTTTAGAATATATTCAATAAAAACTTTTAGAAAACTATTTTTACCGAAATCCTTTATATAATCATTTAGTAAATAAATAATTTTCACAATAAAATAGAAAAATATATACTAATAAATATTTGTGAGGTTTATTTATTAAGACTTTAATTTTTTATTTTTTAATATTAATATTTTTTTGGTATTGTAATATTAATATGTTTATTATTGAGTATTTTGATATTTTGAATTAAGTGTTTAATTTATCAAATCTTTAACATAGTTAAACGTGAACAATTATATAAACATATAACTGTATTTTTTTCACAAAAGTCTAATTTAAGGATGGATGAAACACTATTCCATCATCTTTTCTATTAGAATTATTTTATGCATTTTTTTAAAATTATTTACAATAAAGTGAAATTTGATATTTTTGTGTATGTGCTGGATTTTATTTTTCAACATAATTTAACTAATTATAACTTTGTGTTGTTAAAAGGTTAAAAAAAATTTTGAAGTAAAAATTAAGAACAATAATGAATTTTTTTTTCTAATAATAGTGAATTTGAATATTTAATTTTAGAATCATAATTGAAAATATATTTATTGAATTTAAATATTTATGAATGTATTTATTATTATTTAGTGGAGATGCATTTATTGCTAGTTAGTGGGGAGGTTTAATCTTAACCATCCAAATTAATCTAATGGCCATAAACGCATTCTCATGTTCTCAAATAAGAATTGCATTCTCACTAGATACATCCCATATATATATGGTATCTAGTGAGAAATGTGCCCTTATGTAAGAAATGAGAGGATTCAATTGTAGTCATTGGATTTAAATGAGTGGCTAGGATTAAATTACAAACATAAAAGATAATGTGTGGGTAATTAATGTCTTTGAAATGAAAGAGAAAGAGTAATTAATATCTTTGAAATTAGATGAAGAGAGAGAAAATAATTAAATTTAAATGATATTTATAATTTTAAATATATTTTAGTGACATTATTTAATAAATGATTTCAGAAAATAATTTTACTTGTTAATAATATAAGTTTGTTGGTCTATACATAAATAAATAATATATAAGTTTGTTTTAAAAAACAGCCGAAAACAACTTAAACCAATCAACTGTAACCACTAAAATTTTGATTTAGTAGTTTTTTTTTATTGATATCCAAACTTTATTACTAGAAAATATACTTACGCATTTAGAGTGTAAAACTTTTTTTGTTTTTTACATGGTTCTTTAATTTGAATAAATATATACAGATATATAGATATTTTACATAAAATTATTCTAGCGTGAAGTTTAAAACATGAAATCTTCTTTCATTTTTTTTAATCATTTTTTAAATCAGAATCTATCTTTTATTTATCACATTTATGTTCACTTATTCATTTAACTTTTGGTCTTCTTAATCTTCTCTCCAACGCACATGATTAACAATTATAACACAAAATAATAAGTTATGTTTGCTTTAACTAATTTACTTTTAAATACATTTTATATTTACTCTTTGTTTTTGTTTTTATATGGAAAAGAGAAATTAATAATGTTATGCTATATATTAAAAAAAACATCACAGTAACTCAATAAATGAAAATATAATAATTATCTAACTAAACAACTTAAGGTAATTTTTTTTTTAGTGACGAAAAAATTTTGTGTAAAAATTAACTAAACCCTATCTAAAATTTTTCTTCTTCTTATAAATTTATTTATAAAATCAAATAAAATTATTTTTACTTAACTAATTTATTTAGTCACTCTCTTAGTATGCATAAAATAATACTAACAACAGCCAAAAAAACTTATATAAAAAAATATAAGTTAATCTTTTATAAAAATATAAAAGAATTACAATTAATAAAACCACGTTTTATACACATGAAAATTATATTTACTTATATACTATTTTATGTTAAAATTATATTTTACTTATATATTATTTATTTATGTATAGACCAACAAACTTATTTTATTAACAAGTAAAATTATTTTCTGAAATAATGTCACTAAAATATATTTAAAATTATAAATATCATTTAAATTTAATTATTTTCTCTCTCTTCATCTAATTTCAAAGATATTAATTACTCTTTTTCTTTCATTTCAAAGATATTAATTACCCACACATTATCTCTCATGTTTGTAATTTAATCCTAGCCACTCATTTAGATTCAATGGCTACAATTGAACCCTCTCATTTCTCACATAAGGATACATTTCTCACTAAATACCACCTATATATATGTGGGAGCTTCTATCATAGTGTGGTGGCTAAAGTGGCAAAATGATGTGGATTAATGGAGAGGGAGGCATGTGTCATGTTGACCCCGTTTAGCGCTATAACAAGCTCCGCGTTGAATGCGTTTTGTCATTGTGGGGTATGAACAGGTGCCAGGACATTTAAGTAAATTTAACTTGATGAGACATTTTGAATAAATTTTGTATAATAATGTTGGAAAGTTATCCGGTATGGGACCGTTTTTCGCTTCCATACCGTATTCCGTGACTTTAGAGGTGGCCAGTTCTATTTTGTCATTTTGTGTGGAATGAAAGAACCATAATGCCCTTTTAAAAAACGAATCATTTACTAATTTGACCAGCTTGAAGATTCTGAGAAGAGACGATATGAGTTAGGGGCTAAGTGTTAGAAATTAACGCTATAATTAGCTGTATAGCAAAATTTAAAATGTTTATGCCTGGAATATAAATTGACAATAGAAACAATGGTTAGGTGATGATTGTGGTTAAGGAGTGAGTCCGGGCAATTCATGGTATCTTGTGGGCAGCTGACGGTGGAAAAATGGTTACTTTCTTCGAAGGGGCTGCGCCATCGCCCATCTATACGAGAGTCGCACAGGGATCTGCCCGCTGTCGGTTCGGATTTGATTGAATCGTGTCCTTTCTATTAGCACCATGGCTTGGATTCGTCATCGGGAGGCTTACGGCGGGTATAGCTGAAGTTCGGCGGCACACTGGGGAAATCGCTAGGACACTTTGGAGGCTACCCTTTCAACGAACAACGACGACATATAGGTGAGTTTCTGCGTATACCATTCTTTCCCTATTTTTTATTTGTGGATATCATTAATGAGTGGCTGCTGAAATTGATCAACCTTTCTTGAAATGCACCATATTTGTTTGGTCGGCATTTGTGAAATTGTTAAGGAAAAGTGGTTTGTTTAGGATTTATTTATTTATTTTAGAATAATTATTTTTGTAGTTTTAATTTTTAAATCTGCGTTGCTGGAAAAGGACGCCTGTTGAGTTAATTTAAACCAAATGCATCTGCAAGAGACTAAAAAAAAAAGAAAGAAAGAAATAGATGCATGAATAGCTGGCTAAATTGTCGGACACTCAGCAAGATCTTCTCGCAGAGTACAGTGCATGAGACTAACCAGTTGTTGATTGGCTACGCGAGCTTCCATGGGAGGCGCACGCTGAACAACATGGTGACCAAGAATTTCTGGCGAGAACACACAACCTACCACGGCGGCAACAGGACGAAGATGAAGCAAAGAAGGGAACTTTGATCAATGCAATCGGGTTAGGGTATAATGGATATAGGTTCAGGGTGGGGTATTGGGCTTAGCCCAAGTCCGAAAAAAAAGGTTTTGCGTTCCGAGGCTCGTACATTTATGTATACTTTGCAATGTTGTAGATTACATACTGATTACATTGAGTGTATTCATGGAATTTCTTTTCCCATGTGTGCACATGTACAAATAAAATGATGATAAGATCAAATTTAAGGTCTTAATTAATTGTTAAATGTTACTGCAGGAAGTTGTTCTTTTTTTTTGAACTTGTTTTTTTTCTATATGGTTTTGAGGAAAAAAATAAGAAACAAAATGTATAAATACATTATCATGATTACTTTAATATATATAAAGTGTTTTCTAAAACCTTTTCATTGATGATTTAATCAAGTTTAAAATTATATGATATTTTATAATTTATATCACAATTTAAAATTTGATTGTATAATTAAGAATTGGAATTCAGTAAAATATCATGCAAATAAGAGAACATATTTTTTTATTAATTTCAATGCATTAACAGTGTAAAGAGATTTTACACATTTATCAATAAAAACAACTTCTTTTTCTATCCACCTAGTATTTAATTATCCAAAAAATGAATATAATTATACGAGTGTGTGAAATATTTTACATCATCAATGTATCAAAATTAAACTCAATATATATATATATATTTAAAAAAAGTTTTAAATATTATGTTAAATTAAAATTTAAATTCTATAAAACCTAAATTTAGATTTTGTTACGGACCGGCCCAATGAGGCCCAATCCATTGAATCAATAATCAACTTACTTGGTCTATAAGTCAAGGATCAAGCTAAGAGATAAAAGATCAAGCTAAAAGATAAAAGATCAAGCTAAAAGAGGAAAGATTCGATGAGATCATAAAGAGATCCCATCCGAATCTTAACCACCCTCTACTATATAAAGCAGGGGGCAATGCCCCCTCAAGGTACGCATTCTCTAAACCCTAACCTCTCATACTAGTGCTATTCTAGGATTCTAGTGTTATTCTCTCATCACATCGATTACCTTCTTTGGATCCAGCCCTCGGACTCTTCCGAGTGCTTCCCCTCGAAAAGAACACTTTCTCTCTCTCATTCTCATTGTCTATTTCCTCTCACGATTAAGGTCCATTGGATCATTGTTCAGTACATCTGTACTTAACATTGGCGCCGTCTGTGGGGAATTGACTCTAGAATTGAGTTTTGAGACGAAAGCTGAACCTCCAAACCGAAGATGGTGGACACCCATCTCAACGATAACGTCACAAACGAAAACATCCCACAACCTACCCCTGAGAAGGGGATAATCCCCTCAGGTTAGAATGGTCAACAATTGGAAGCCGCCCTGAGAGAGCTCCTCGAGAGACAAACTCGGGATGCGGAAGTTGCAGCTGAAGTAATGAAAAGGGCGGAGGCTATGGCAGCTAAGCAGCAAGCTTTGCTGGAAGAGGCTGAGAAACGTGACCAAGAGCTGAAAGAAAAGCTTCGCAATAGGCTCACGTACTCGGACGATGACGAAGTGGTGGCTGACTCACGCTCTCGTACATGGAAGCCATCGGCAGTGGCCGAAAGCCCACCGGCAAGAGAGAACAACAAACATCCGTTCTCACTCGCCATTCTCTCGGAAGAACTTCCAAAGAAATTCAAGTATTCCACGGATATGGAGCCATATGATGGAAGCAGCGACCCAAAGCATCACCTGGATGCCTTTGACAACAGAATGGTGCTCCTGAACACTTCGGACGCTGCGAAGTGCAAAGCCTTTTCTGTGACCTTTAAAAAGGACGCGCTGACGTGGTTCAACTCTCTAGCCCCTGGGAGTATCAAGAACTTCTCCGACCTGTTTGGAGGTTTTCTAAAAAATTTCACCACTCGGAGAAGGTTACCAAAAACCTACCTGAACCTCTACTCAATCGTACAAAAACCGGAAGAATCCCTCCGGAACTATTTGGACCGTTTTAACTCTGAATGCACTCAGATCGAAGGTCTCAAGTGTCAAGCAACCCTCATGGCGTTGGTTAAAGGCCTTAGAGAAGACACCCCATTCCTTAAAAGTCTTACCAAGAGGCCGCCCAAAACTATAGAGGAAATTCAAGAGAGATCTCATGATTACTTACAACAAGAGGAGGGACAGTCGGCGGTAAAAACTGACCGCGACAAGAGAGAGACTGGCCGGAAGGATCTGTCGAGAGAAGACCGCAGCAGGCGAGAACAGCATTCCGGCAGATCCTACTACAACCCACTAAATGTCTCCCTCGCATCCTTCCTCCATGAAGTGTCGCAAGTAGAAAAAATCCCCGCACCACGGGCAATCAAGAATAATAATAGAGGTGACATGAATACTTACTGCAAATATCATAAGCAGAACGACCATGATACTGAAGACTGCCGTGACCTCCTTGAGTTCATCGAAAAAGGGTTGAAGAAAGGAAAATTCCGTGAATACACCGGAAGAAGCAGTGACCGAAGGGATGACAGAAGGACAAGGCATAGGGCAGACAGCCCGAAAAGAAAAAACGACAGTAAAGAGGTCGTTGTTAGAAGAGAAATCAAGATGATCTCTGGAGGTCTTCCGGATGAGGGTAACCCGCCATCCCGGAAAGCAGCTAAAAGGAGCAAACAGTCATGTCTTGCCGTGGAAGTTATGCCTAGGGCATTGCATGATAAACGTCCTCCGAAAATCACTTTCTCTTCGGAAGAAATCGGAAGGACAATTGATACCCTAAATCCTCCCTTGGTGGTTTCCATAGATGTCATTGACACGACAATCCGACGAGTCTTTATAGACCAAGGAAGCTCTGCAGACATCCTCTTCCGGCGTTGCTTTGATGCACTTGGGCTTACCAATGAAGACCTGGAAAGCCATTCCGACGAGTTGGTCGGCTTCTCCAGTAAAAGGGTGATCCCAGATGGTTTTGTGACACTGTGGGTCACTATCGGAGATCCACCACACAGCAAAAATACAAAAGTAAGGTGGCTAGTCGTCAACCATAATTCCGCTTACAATGCGATCATGGGAAGACCGACCCTCAACCGAATAAGCGCAGTCGTAGCAACCTCCATCTTGACCATGAAGTTCATCACAGACGGTGGACAGGTTGGCGTACTGCACGAAGATAAACAAGAGGCAGAAAAATGCCATAACGCCACCTTGCACATCTCAAAAGAACAACTTCCGAGGCTAGAAAAGCCGGAAGATGCAAGCGGATGTCTCCTAGTAGACCTCGAACCACCAGCTAGGAAGGTCCATGAAAGACCAAGACCAAAAGGTGACCTCCAGCCGATCCAGATTGGAAAGAGCTCCGAGCAGATAACCATGATTGCGAAGGACCTGCCGAAGGATTTGAAGAGCAGGCTAACATGGTTTCTCAAGATGAACTCTGACCTCTTCGCGTGGACAGCTGCGGACATGCCCGGAATAGATCCTAACTTCTCCTACCACAAGCTATCTATAGTCCACGGAAGTAAGCCGGTTACACAAAAACTGCGGTGCATGAGCCCGGAAAAAGTAGCTGAAACAAAGAAGCAGGTTGAAAGCCTCCTCGAAGCAGGATTTATCCAAGAGATTAAATACCCCACATGGCTCAGCAACGTGGTCATGGTACCAAAAAGCAACGGAAAGTGGCGTATGTGTGTCGACTACACAAGCCTGAACAAGGCGTGTCCTAAAGACCCATATCCACTCCCGAGTATTGACAGCCTAGTAGACAAAGCTTCCGGCTACAAGTTTCTCTAGTTCATGGATGCTTATTCCGGATACAACCAGATCCCTATGTACCCCGGAGATGCTGAGAAAACAGCATTCATCACACCCATCGGCAGCTTCTTTTACAAAGTAATGCCATTCGGGTTAAAGAATGCTGGGTCTACGTACCAAAGGCTCATGGACAGGGTATTCAAAGAATTGCTTGGGGGCATCCTTGAAGTTTATGTGGATGACATGTTGGTTAAAGCAAAGGCAGAAGAGGAATTGATCCCCAATTTGGAGAAAGTCTTCGGCAAATTAAGGAAACACCAGATGCGCTTGAATCCAGCGAAGTGTGCCTTCGGGGTTGAAGCCGGAAAATTCCTCGATTTTATGCTAACCAGCAGAGGAATTGAGGCTAACCCGGAGAAGTGTCAAGCCATTATCTCTATGAAGCAGCCGGAGTCTTTAAAAGAAGTTCAGATGCTGACCGGCAGACTAGCAGCCCTTTCTAGGTTCCTAGTTGCCTCAGCCATAAAAGCCTTGCCCCTGTTCAAATTAATGAAGAAAGGATCAGAATTCAAGTGGACGGAAGAGTGCGAAGAAGCTTTCAAAAGCTTCAAAGAGTACCTATCCGCACCCCTAATCCTGGTCAAACCGGAACCAGCGGAACCCCTCATAGTCTACTTAGCCACAACTGAAGACGCAGTCGCCGGGGCCCTCATCCAAGAAAAGAATAAAGTATAACAACCTGTGTACTTCGTAAGCAAAACCCTCCAAGGAGTGGAGCTGAAGTACCAACAGTTGGAGAAGCTAGCATTAGCACTAATTGTAACCGCCAGAAGATTAAGACAATACTTCCAAGCACACCCAATCATTGTTAAAACGGATCAGCCGTTAAGACAAGTGCTACAGAAGCCGGATCTGGTCGGAAGAATGCTAAGTTGGTCAGTGGAAATGTCAGAGTTCCACATCAGCTATGAGGGAAGGACTGCTATAAAGGGGCAAGTAATGGCTGACTTCATTGCAGAACTCACGCCAAGTACCCCAAACCCTGATTCTTTGGCATGGATCCTCCATGTAGACGGATCCTCAAATGATAAAGGATGCGGCGCAGGCGTCCTCCTAGAAGGACCAGACGGAGTCGTCATAGAAATGGCAGTAAAATTCCAATTTCAGGCGAGTAACAACCAGGCAGAATATGAAGCGCTGATAGCAGGATTGAAGCTAGCAAAAGAGGTCGGAATCTTGGAGTTGGAGGTCAGATCCAACTCTCAAATCGTCACTTCTCAAGTAAACGGGAGCTATCAAGCCAAGGATCCCCAAATGGCCAAGTACCTGGAGAAAGTACAAGAGCTTCAAAACTCTTTTAAGTAAGTACAAGTGAAACACATCCCTCGGAAAGAGAATGACCGAGCGGATACGCTGTCAAAGCTGGCAAGTACTAAACCAAGCGGAAGTAACCGCACCGCACTCTGATCCAAGAGATCAAAGAGAAGCCCTCCATTGACGAAACTCAAACAGTGCTCGTAATCTCAATCGGAGGCAGCTGGAAGAAACTCATCATCGACTTCCTTGAAAAAGGGATCCTCCCAAAAGAAAAAGGATAGGCAAACGTCGTAGCAAGGGACGCAGTGAACTATGTAATGGTGGGTGGGGAGTTATACCGAAGAGCAGCGGCCATGCCCCTGCTCAAATGCGTTGAAAAGGACAGAACCCCCACCATCATAGCAGAAGTACATGAAGGAGCCTGCGGCCAGCATCAAGGGGTCAAAAACACCGTTCGGAAAATTCTCCTAGCAGGTGTGTGGTGGCCCTAAATGAGGGCAGACGTTGTGCAATACGTCCGAAAGTGCCAACGATGCCAAGAACACGCCAGGGTACAACAATTACCGCCACTGAGCTGTCAGCTATCGTCTCCCCTTAGCTGTTTGACAAATGGGGAATAGACCTTCTTGGTCCCTTTCCAAAAGGGCCTGGACAGGTCAAGTACCTGATTGTAGCTATCGACTACTTTACCAAGTAGGTGGAAGCAGAACCACTTGCGTCAATCACAGCATCACAATGCCGGAAGTTTGTGTGGAACAGCATAATTACTAGATTCGGAGTGCCGCGAGCAATCGTCGACGGGGCTAACCCCCTTCCGACTTACTTACGGTACGGAGGCCATGGTACCTTTGGAGATAGCTAAAAAAACCGGTCGGGTCTCCGGCTATAGCCCGGAAGAAAACAACTTGCACAGAGAGGACGATGTAGATAACATCTACGAAGTCCGAGAAGAAGCAAGGATGAGACAGCAGGCGGCAAAGGAACTCCTCGCAGCCCGATACAACAGAAAATTCAAGAGCCGAGAGCTCGTAGAGGGCGACTTGGTGCTAAGACGGGCCGACATCGGAGGAAGAAATGCCGCTCAAGGAAAGCTAGGAGCAAATTGGGAAGGCCCCTACCAAGTGATCGAAGTGCTCGGAAAAAGAGCGTACAAGCTCCGCACGGTTGAGGGGGCAGAGGTGCCACGAACTTGGCACATAACAAACCTAAAAAGGTATCACATGTAATGGAACGTAGCAGCATGTACTCTTTTTTCTCCCATCTTTATTTTTTCCCAAAAGGGTTTTTCGGATGGCTAGGTTTTAACGAGGCATGTAAGCGTTCCGGTCACCTTGACCATTATTAATAAGTAAGTACTTTCTTCTCTATATTCATGATACTTGTCATTTATATTTTAAGCATTATTCATTATGCATCTTATGAGTCTCAGAAAGAGAACAAAGAGCCCGGGAGCCATAATTAAGGCTTTAAAATTAAACCAAATGGCAACCCATAAAGTGGTCGGAACAAACACCACGACATCTCACCGGACTGATCACCCGGTGCTGAGCTGCAAAAAACAAACAAGTTAGGCACTCCGACAGTCAAACTTAAAACGTCGCGACAAGCAAACTTATAAGCACAATTTAACAAGTGCACCGCGAGAGAGAAGCACAAGGCATCACCAAGTGCCAAAGTGCAAAAGCACAAGGCATCACCAAGTGCCAAAAGTTCAAAATCACAAGGTATCAACGAGTATAAAAAAATGCAAAAGCGCAGGACATTAAAAATGCCTGAAGCAAACAACAAAAAGCGTTGAACTGAAAGCATTAAACGCTGGGAGGAGCACGCGCAACTAAGCGGAAGCAAGCAAGTGAAACAAGACAAAGTATTCTTTAACAGATCATGCAAGTAGCTGGAAAAAGAAAAAAAATTCTTTAAAAGTGGTTAAAAAAGGCCATAAAAGTGACCAAGAAGAAATCCACAAAAGGCCACCAAAAGATGACCACAATATTCATTAAAAAGGCACAAAGTGCCAAACAAAGCAGACGAAGCAAAATTTTTACAAAATTTCAAGTGGGGCATTCCCCACTGCCTCCTGCTGCTTCTCCAGCCTCTGGCTGCGAACTCTGAGCAGCAACAACAGGATCCTGCTCTGGAGCGATCTCCCCGGTCGACGGAAGCTCCCCCTCCACCTCAGACTCTTGAGGAACGAAGATTCTCCTACCCTTCGGATCCCATCGGGACTTTAGGGTTATGGCAGAGAAATCCACGCCAGGGCAGAGATGGGAAACTTGGTCCAAGCAGATGTCCAAAGTTTCTTGACACATCTCCGTCACCTCAGATCCGAGTGTGCGCCACTCCGAGCGCCAATACTCGGATACCTCACTGGCCTTGCTTAGATCCACCTGACAAGTCTTTAACGAAGCAGCCAGAGCCTCCGCTTGACCTTCTGCTGCTAACGCTCGCTTCCGCTCTGTCTCCAAGGACAGCTAGGAGGACTCAAATTGGGCTTTCAACACCTTGTGGTCTTCCTCCAGCTGAGCAATCCAGTCCGGAGCAGATTGGTGCTCTAGAGACTTCTCCGAAAGCTTGTCCTCAAGAGTGGTGGCCTTCTCCTTGAAAGGCAGAAAAGACAAGGCAGAGTCCCTCTCCCCCTTTAAGACCTCAATCTGGTCAAGGGCGGCGGAAAGCTCTTTCTCTGCCTTAATCTTAACCGCCAAGGAGGTTTCCACGCCTACCTGATGCAAGAAAGTAACATCAGAACACGGATGATACAAGCAGTAGCTAATAAGCCAAAAATATCACAAGACAATATTCACAATACCTGGAGACAGGCCAAAGACTTGGCATGCAAATGATAAGATTCTCCAAGGAGCTGCTCCGGGGGCATCTTTGTTAAAACCTCCCTCACGGGCGCAGAAGTTAAGCCCGCGTTAAGGGTCTTCCGATAGTCAAAATCCTCCGGAAAGGCAACCCTGAGCGGATCCACCTTGTGCTCCCAAGCAGCGTCGTCCCCGAGAGCCTTCTCAAAAGCCTCGTCAAACTTG
>JASCZI010271863.1:42647-58068 GCA_036250425.1 Stylosanthes scabra
TGCTGTCGTTGCAAATCAGCAGCCGGATCCTCCTTCAGCTCGTCCTCTAGATCCACCATCGTAGTCTGCTCACGTTTCTTAAGCTGCTTCTTCGTTTTCTTAGCTTCAGAAGCAGCCGGAGCCGGTGGTACTTGAATGGAGATCTCCTCGCGAGAGGATCCAACAGCAACAGGAGTAGAAGTGCCAGCCGTAGTAGAGGCAGCAGCAGCTGCAGAAGCAGTAGCAGACAGGCGACCGGTCGGAAGAATCGGCCGAGGACCCATCCTAGCCGGATCCGCCATCTTGGCCATCAAGTCATCAAGTTTGGATCTTTTCATCTTGATGTCCAACAAATCGTCTGTGAAAACGAAACAAGTCAGGAACTGACAAATCAAACAAAAAATAGCAATAGCATAGACGCAAACAAAAGTTCTTTACCAAGGAGTTTTCTAACTTCGGCGTCAGAGCCGTCCAAAATAAACCTACAAGTAAACTTGCTCCTCTTCGGCAAACCGCTCGGAAGAGAAACAAGAAACTTGAAGGCAGCCATCTCTAGTGGCTCCAAATTGTACACAACGAAGTCCTTCACCTCGGGATTCCAATAGACCCAAGGGAAGGGCTTGTTCTCATGATCCAACTAGAAGGCTCGCTTTCCAGGAGTAGCAAGAATCTTGAAATAGTGCCATTTGAATTCCTGAATTGATTCTTCATAGGAATCAAACAGCCTCCGGCCTTGACGAGCTCGGAAGGAGATGTACCCATAACCGCCCGGAGGGAAATGGACATCATAAATATAGAAAAAGAGTCTGATTATGGGGCGGAAGCCGTAGTGTAAGTACACTTTCTCGAAGGCCAGAATGAAGCCCCACCCATTCAGATGCAATTGGCTGACGGCGACGCGACAGCGAGTCATCACGTCCCGTTGAAAATCTGAGAACGGGAGCCGCATCCTCAGACGAGTAAACAGCTCCTGATACACTCATAGAAAGTGGGGTCCATCCTCACCTGCCCGGAAGGGGACACGATCAGACGGCCCAGCGGCCTCCAACACGTAATCTCCTCCATCAAAGGGTAGTCGCGACGAAACTCGGGCAATGAGTCGTTCTCAACAAAGGATGGCTGAGTCAGCACGGTCCCCTCAATCCAACCATAGAGGCGGGTCTCCTCCGCGTTTAGGGGGCGAGGAACCCGTACATCCTGACATGCCTTCTTCTTCCCCATTTTCGATTTTTTATAAATAAATAAAAACCTGCAATTACAATGCAGGAAGTGCCATTTGAAAACGATAGAAAAACGTGAAATGGGGAAGAAGAAGAAACGAAGACGGACACTATTGACAGCACACAACAAAACAAGAGGAAACGAAAGGCAATAAACAATACCTGTGACGGAAGTCGCTGGAGAGAAGTTAGAGGGGCTTCCCTTTTTTTCTTTCTTTCTTCTTCTTCAAAGAATATCAACAGTGCTCAGAGAAAACCGCACAAAAGTTCAAAAAGAAATGGTAAAGTTTCAAATTTTGGAAATCTCAAGCCTTATTCAACACGCTTCGAGAATCTAAAAAGGGGCAAGTACTAAATGATGGGACGGTTACTGAAATCTTGAAAATCGCTTCCACTACTCTCCCTTTCGAAAAACGTGCAAAAGTAACCACTCTTTCTGCCACGTCAACAAAAAGAAAAGCGAAACAACGTGCCACAAACAATCTGACACGTAAGCAGCCGGAAGAAAAATGACAAAGTCGACGCCACACGGAGGCCCGTCGGAAGTTCATCAAAACTACTCGGAAATCGAATTAACGCATTCGTTTCCCGAGTGGGGGCAATTTTACGGACCGGCCCAATCCATTGAATCAATAATCAACTTACTTGGTCTATAAGTCAAGGATCAAGCTAAAATATAAAAGATCAAGCTAAAAGAGGAAAGATTCGATGAGATCATAAAGAGATCCCATCCGAATCTTAACCACCCGCTACTATATAAAGCAGGGGGCAATGCCCCCTCAAGGTACGCATTCTCTAAACCCTAACCTCTCATACTAGTGCTATTCTGGGATTCTAGTGCTATTCTCTCATCACATCGATTACCTTCTTTGGATCCAGCCCTCGGACTCTTCCGAGTGCTTCCCCTCGGAAGGAACACTTTCTCTCTCTCATTCTCATTGTCTATTCCTCTCACGATTAAGGTCCATTGGATCATTGTTCAGTACATCTGTGCTTAACAGATTTCATTATATATTAATATCAATTTTTTTGGGACTGATATCAATTTATTATATATTTTATTTATTATAACAATTTTATTATACATTTAACAAAAAAATATTTTAACGGGCAATCTATCTATTAAAAAAAAGGCACCATTACAACGAGGCCCATGAGGGCCCAATTGCAATAAAGCCTTGGACATTAGCATTTCGACCGGTCTACCACTCATCGAGCCTGACGGCTGGCGCCACCCTCAGCTGCACATGATGGAAAATGCATTAGACTTCACGCATGACAATGTCTGTGCCTGTTTATAGCCCACCGTGTTCCCTATTTATTCTTATGCATTGTAATCCGCGTGTCATATTTTGATCCCTTGAATTATCTACAAGTAAATCTCAACGGTCTTAGTCACTTCCATATGGTATTCCCCTTAATTCAACTACCGTACCGGAACATCTTCCATGTTCTTGAAAGACAAAAATAGATTTAAACTAGTTTATTCGCGTGTTCCTTGCACAAAAAATTAAATTTAATTTAGTTTAAAAAAATTATTATTATAAATTATATATAAAATTATTAAATTAGTATATAATTTATGAGTAGAAAGAGTAATAAATAGGTGTGTATATAAAATTAGGTGAAATCATGTCTTTCCTAATTTAGATTCAGCCTAAAATATATTTTAGATCTATTTTTGAGATCCTAATCCGATCTTAAACTCGATGAAATCTCTTTAATTTTAAGTCTAATAAGACTCGGATTTTCTCCGATCAAATTCCAAAATATAATAACCGATCACATGGTTATAGCACAAATATTTACATATCATATAAATAAAATATAATATAATCTTAACATAATAAAATACAATATCAAAACATAAATTTAACTCTCAAATTTTTTGGTAGGAGGGTATCCTAGGCCCGGTAGGCCCAGATTAATCCCTTACGTCATATCGAGTGCCTCTTTTCGGGGGGTTTGACGTGGCCATATCCCCTTCTGCATACATACCGCCACCAAGGTTCGATCTCAGGACTAAACACTTAAGTAACCCAAGCCACTTACCATTTGTGCTAGGGGATGTGGTTATTTAACTCTCAAATTTAGTTTAAATTATTAAATAAATGCAATTCTTAAATAATACAATTGGGCTAAATGAGTTTGAAATATGAGTAGAGTGAGTCTTATAAACAAAATTGATCCAAATGAATAAGGGTTACATAATCACATAATTATATTTCATTATTCACTAATTCATCACTTTATATACATTATTATATTATTTAAAAATTTTAATTATTTGTCCGGTGACCCAAATCTAGGCCGAGCTCCAATTTCATATTTTTATCGGGTTGATTTTATTAGTTTCGACCCTAACTCGAACTGCTTTAAAGTCGTACAAAAATCACGCAAATTTCATCAGATCCGGGCTGGGTCTTGAGCCGGTCCGAATACACTCGTAGTAATGGATGGGTGGGTATCTATAAAGTAGCTATCTTTCTTTTATTATTTTTTCCGTTTATAAAATTGTTTCTGTCCCTATTCTATTTTTATTATAGTTTTATATTTAATTATCCCAATAAAAAAGAGAAATAATTAATATCCATAGATATTACGTTTAAGAAAATAAAAAATATAATATAGTCCATTCAACAAAATTAAACGTATGATACAAATTAAATATAATTTAACATAATCTAACATATATACATTAAATATCAACACACATTAAAATAAAATAAAAGAATAATTTCCTTCAAAATAAAATAACCTAATTTTTAATTAATTTTCGTTTATAAAAATTTAACAACTTTTCATAGGACATCTCTTATATATATATGTGTCTTTTCTTTATTGTACTAATTGATCGCACATTATATTATCTAATATTTTTTCATATGATAAAAAATCAAATAAATTAATCTCCAAAAATGTGTAAATAAATTGCATATTGGACAATCAAAATGATTAAATCTGTCGAGTGAGCTCAAACTGTCTTCTACGAATAGATTTTTCTAAAAAAAAATTAAGCCCATTAAGAATGCCGACAAAACAATTTGGTTCGATTAACCAGAAAAAATAACAGGCTAAACGAGATATCTCATGGGCTAAATGTATTGGAATCTTTTTCTTAAAATTTTTTATGATCCAACCAAAAATTTTGATTTATCGACAAAAAATTTATTTTCCCAGGATTTTTACTAAAAAATTGTATTTTTTTTGTCTATTTTTGTTTTTGGAGTTTAAATTTAGATTTTGGCATACTTTTTTTAGAATAAATAAAATAGGTCACTTCATTTAATTCTTTGGAATGGCCATAAATAATATGTGCTGAAAAGTTATAGCTGGTGAATAAAGAGATGTTTAGCTGACAGGCCTAAGTGCTTGTTTGGATTGACTTTTTTTAAGAAAAAAGTACTTTTTTAGTTAAAAAAGATACTTTTCATTAAATTTATATCATTTGGATGCATTTTTGAAAAAAGTACTTTTATTTAAAAAAAGTAAAAAAAAAAGTAGTTTCTACTAATAAAAGATCTTTTTAAATAAGACATAAATAAAAAAAAATTTTCAAAAGCCAATCCAAACTGACCCTAAATAGATTGATAAGTGTAATTATATATTTTAAATTAAATTATTATACGACATATTATTATTGGCATATTTTTATACGATCTCTATTTAATAAAAAAACATATAAATAATTTTCTTTAAGAAAACAAATATTAATTTTTTTTGGTGATTATGAAAAAAAAATATTAATATTAATGAGTAATGACATGACAGAATCACACACAGATGCTAATCTAATCATTTAGCCGTATAGGCCTTGTCCTTCTGGCCTAATTTTTTTTTTTTTGGACATGAGCCAGGCCCAACTAATCTACCCGAAATCCCCATAGAACCCAAATCCACGACCCGTTTCTCCAAGCTTGTTGCCTCAGCAGCGTCGTTGTGGCCATCATGCGGCCTACTTTCATAGGCCCACCCAGCGTTGTTTAGAACTTGCAATACCAAACATGCCCTTGAGAAACTCATTGTTATCTTGTTTATTCATTTTCAACCACACATGCCACATGTCAATATATTATTCGCAGGTCAACATATACTCACCTTTAGCCACCAAAAACTTATCCACCATAGAAGTTCCCTATATTATATATACAGTAATGCTATACATCCAAGCATTTACCCCAACCAAGTCCAACCAAGTGATTTTTCCCCACTTTCACACATTACACGCGCTACAATTTCCCCAAAAATTCAAAACGCGCTTCGCTTCTTCTTCTTCTTCTTCCTTCTTCTTCTTCTTCTCCTCCTCTGTGATTGCAGCACCACCGACATTGTTACTGCAGCCGCCACCATCGTCATTGCAGCCGTTGCCGTCGCCATCGCCGTTGCCCTCACCATCATCGTCACATCTTCTCCTTCTCCTTCTCCTTCTCCTTCTCCTCCTTCTTCTTCTTCTTGTTTGTTATTGGTATTGGTGTTATTGTTGGTGGTGTTCTTGTTATTGTTGGTGTGTTCTTGTTATTGTTGGTGGTGTTGTTGATGAAAAATTGAATTGAATATTCTTAGAAAACAGAAACGAACTTGAATGAAAACAGAAACGAAATTTATATGAAAACAGAAATGGAATACCCACGCCTGGGTGTGGTCTTGTTTACACCCAGGCGTGACTTTATTGGGTCACGAAAACAAAAACGGAATTTACATGAAAACAGAAACGAAATTTATATGAAAACAGAAACAGATTTGCTTTTCTTTTCTTCTTCCTCCTCCTCCTCCTCCTCCTCCAATTTTTCTTCCTTCTTCTTCTTCTCCTCCTCCTGTTGTTGTTGCTGCTGCTACTTCTCCACCTCTTGTCATTGCTGCTTCTCCTCATCCTTCTTTCTCTTAATTAATCTTCTTGCCACTGTCATCATCGTCACCGTCGCAGTCGCCGCTGCCGTCACAGTCGCCGCTGTCGTCGTTATCACTGTCATTGTGGTCGTTGTCATCGCTGTTGTCATCATCGTTCTCCTCCGCTTCTTAATGTGTTGAAGAGAAAAAAAAAAGCAGTAACCAAAGGGAGAAACGCGCGTGTGGGAGAGTTGCTTGGTTGGACTTGGTTGGCAAAATCACTTGAATGTGTAACATTATTGTTATATATATATATTATTTAACATTAGCTCTTAGCTCATATGATACTGCTACGTAGGAAAAAATCTTGAATTTAAGCTTCATCTAACATACCATCAAATAAAATATAATAATTATTTTGTTTCTATTGTCAATGAAGTAAGATAATATTTGTTCTTGGATCAATTTAATAGATGGTAAAATTAATATAATTTGTTGTATAATTTTCAATATAATCCATTTTATCTAAATAACTATGATTTTTATGACTACGATTTTGGCTAATAAATTAACTCATTGTAGAAAAGTATATATATATTGGAAAAATTGACACAAAAAAAAAGAGTTCGAAAAATAACTTTCAGGGTTGTAAACGAAAATTTGTAAATGAAAAATAATAATCTGAAGAGATAATGTTGTATAATATATGAAATTTGTGGGTGGTGGACGACTAAATATATGCATATATATGTATATATCATAAATTTAGATAGAAAAAAAAATTAAATATTAAAATAATTTTTTTTTTGCCTATTAAAACTTTAACTTAGAATAGGAGCCTAACAATTTATGAGGTTACTTGAAAACATAAAATCACAATTACTATTTAATACTAAAGTAATATTTACTAGTTATAGTTATAGAAATATATAACATCTATATGGCTTTCTATTTTTAAAAATTTTTTTTGTTAAAATTTATGGAGTTTTGAAACTCCAAACATAAAAGGAGTATTATAACATCCATCCACTTCAAGTTACCCGTGTGGTGGATATCGCATCCATGTTCTTTTTTATTAAGTTATTCTTATTGCTCATGCTATTTGACATTATAATCTTGTTTGTTGTTTGCTACCTTGACACTATTTACAATGTTTGCTATATAGTGTTTAGTTCACTTGACTCAGGATTCAATCTCACTGCTTAACCTTTCATCATTCTGGTACGTATTGATCATTTAATTCCTTTACCCCCCTTAATTAATTAATTAAATTTTTTTGTTAATTTTGAAATTATGTGTTGGAAATGCAATTGGTTGCATGTGGAGCTAACTATTGTGATCCTATTGCTTTTCAATTCTTTTTTTTAAAAAAAAAAAAAAAAACTCTCTTTGTTTTGCATATTCCATTCCTTGGGTGCTACGTTGTATACGCCACCACAGTTACCCTTGTTCCATTGCTCATATTTACTTTAACTTCTTATTTATTTATTTATTTATTAGTGATTTAGTTTAGAATATGCTACTACATGGTTTTGCTTTGGAAACTGGAAACAGAGCTTTGTTCTTATTAAGACTTTCATATAATTAATCAATCTTCTTGTTTTATTTGGTGGTTAAAAAAGATGTCTATTATTTGTTGCTATTAATTTATTTTTAAGTTCTAAATTTTTTATACTTGTTAGTTGGCTTTGTTATGTTCTGCAATTTTTTTTGAGTTCTGCAAGTTTGAATTTTTGGTTGATATGTTTTTCATCAAAAGAACTCTTTGCTCTCAACCTGTTACTTTTTTCGCAAACAAGATCAAAGGTTGTTGTTACTTACTTCCCTATAGTGGTGTTAACGTTATCTACTATTGTCTCTAATAATAGAGATATGTGCTGCTTACTTCCTCATATTCTTCTACAGTACTTCATGTGCTTTACAGTGCTGTCACAATGCTTCTTGGGAGACTGAAGCTTTGCATATCCCTTCTTGATTGAATACTTAAAAGCTATTTTCCCATATATATATATATATATATATATATATATATGCATTCTGAGCATATTAAATCAATGCTCATAATTAAAAAATTTTCATTGTGCTTCGGAAGAATAGTAGGAAATTAGTAGATATAGTTTAAGTTTTATCCTAAATGCCTATTCCTATCTCCTTTTTAGTTGATGCGACTTGCGAGTGCTAGCATTAGAGGGAACTAGAACATATTAGTGGATCAGCTTCTCAAACCTATTGTAGGTAGAAAGCTAAAAATGAATTGCATTAAAAAGATGGATGCAAGTAGTACAAAATATGATTCTAATGCGGTATTTGGAGACTATTATGGTACATAAATAGAAAAACATCAGTGAAACTAAACCTGATTGGAGAAGGAAATTCGTAAAGTGAGTTAGAGTTTGGCTACTTGCTAAAAAGATGGTCATGGTCATGCATAGGGATGTGACTATATGTGTTATATAAATAAAATGCTAGATCATTGATTTGTGTTTTTCGTGTTCCTTGATAATTAAAGTTGGTGACTTAGTAGGATGAGTGAAAATTCATTTTCTGCAGATACACAACTGGAAGGCATGAGAGGTAGAGACTTCATCTCATGGCTATGAGTTTGCTATTGGTATGATGTATAATGATGCATTAAGTGTTTATCTTTTTGCATTGCAAAAGTGCCAATTCCGTAAGTTTTTCTATTAAGTTAAGTTTATTAATTTAATTTTGAAAGTGTGTTACATGCAATCTCATTCATAAGTTTATTAAGTTGTTTCAAAATATTAAAGTACCACAGGTTAGATGGGTGCAGGCAGCAAAGGCAAAAGATGAACTTCTCCTGCCTTGATAGAATTACTTGCTTCAGTGATATTTTTCTCTTTTTAGTATTATTAGCTTATTTGGGTATGATTCTTTTAATGCAAATTTTGAATCTAGATTGAATATTGATAGCTTTTAAATCTCTTAATGTATAAGCAGGGGCGGATTCAGGAATTATAGGAAGAGGGGGTCGAAAATAAAAAATTTAATATACTCAAATGTCATATTATATAATTGGTAATATTATTCTTTTTTATTATTTTTAATAAAAAACGTATTCACAAGTGTCATATTAAAATAAAAGATTTTATTGAAAAATAATAATTTTATATTTTAATATTATTTATAACACTTTTTAAAAACTCATATGAATGTTCTTTTCTCTTTTACATAAATATCTAATTTTTTCCTTATTATTATAAAGAATATAACACAATTAATATATATTAGTTTCTCTAATATTTTTTATAAAATGCATTAAAATTAAATTAATAAATAATTTTTAACATATTATTTTAATATCATAAGAAAAGAATAAATGTTACAATAATTTAATTTTACTGTATATATTTACCTAATATTCAATATTATAATTAGTATTTGTTATAAAAAATTAAAACATAGAAGGAATGATTTAAAAAAAATTTCATCATTGAATAAAATAATTAACCCATCAAAATATTATGTAATATTATGGGACATTATCCTATTTAGGATAAAAATGCAACACTAACCACTAGATCATTATATCATTCATGTAATCCCTAATATATATATAAAATTTTTCGTATTTTTTGAGGGGCCAAGGCCCACACACACCCTCTTAGATCCGCCCCTGTGTATAAGCAGGGTGTATTGTTTAGATTCATAGCTATTGTTGATTTTCTTATTCTAATAGTAAATTGTTAGGTGATTGAATATTGGCTGAGGAGGTTGCCATTGAATGGCTAATTTGGTGATAAAGAAGTATGTAATGGGAGTAGTTTGGACGGTGTATGTATAATGGGGCCTAATTATCCTTAATGATATTGTCAAAGGGATGATTTAGGTTCGACATGAATTCTTGTAATTCTTGCTTTTAGTCGAAAATAAAAACCACCTTTCTAATATAAAAAAAATGTCAATAGATTATTGGATTTTTTTGGGTATTATTTTATGAGTATTGTTAATTTATTAATAGAATATAAGCCAATTATTATCAGACAAATTATTTAAGATAATAAGAAACAAATTATTTGAAACAATAGGAAAAAATCTTTTGAAATCACATAAAATATGTTATCTAAATTGGTGACGATACTAAATAATAATAATGAAATTGCTAATTAATTATTAGTAAAAAAATATTAATCACCGATATTTTTTAATTTTATTTTGTTAATTTGATCTAAAATTTTTTCTACAAAATTAATTTTAGTATGCATTTCAATTGATTGAACCATAGCCGATGCACGGGCTAATCACACTAACAACTTCCTAATTGTTAATGAAGCACCTTGACCCAAAAATGAAAGAAGCAAAAGAGAACGAGCGTTGATAATAATCATCATTTACTATTTTTAAAAATAGGATAAATGGAGGAAATCAATTTTTAATTAGATGATATGACGTGTGAAATTCTTTTAATTATCTAAGTTCATCTAAATTAAAAATTAGAGCGTAAAAATATTGAGACACAGACACAATATTTATACACAGCATAAACAAAATTAGTTACTTATGAATATGTACAGAAGTATAAATTCGTAATGATAGTCATTCATTTTTAATACATATACACATAAAAAGATGTGTTAAATAAAATTGATTATTAGATAAGTATATATATACACTTATATCATTTGATATTTGTATAGATAAAAATGGTTAGCCATTAAAAGACTTTTTTTTTTTTAGCTCCTTTTTTTGTAAAACAACCTTTCGAACCCTCATGGCGTTTTTCGGCTTCTTGGTAATACAAAGGGCCCGGAGCCCATAACCATATAAGTATCTATATAAGTGTTGATTGAGTTTGTGGGCTAACAAGTCCAAACTACCAGAAGTAGCAAAGAAGGCCCATAGTGAGCCCATATACCTTTAAACCCTAGCAAGTAGCAATACAAATACCACCCTCTCATCGTTAATTCGGTCTTTCTGTTTCTGCTCATAGCCGCTGCAACAAACAAAGCAAGAGGCAGAGACAGAATCACTCAGCTCCGAAACACAACGCATCATGGGTTAGTTTCTTGCACTCTCTAATTCCGCGTTCCCTTCGTGATGAGATTCTTGCGATTTGTTTATTGATTGGTGTTGATGAATCGATTGATTATCTTTGTTGCAGGTAAGGTTCACGGATCCCTAGCTCGTGCCGGAAAAGTCAGAGGCCAAACCCCAAAGGTTGCGAAGCAAGACAAGAAGAAGAAGCCACGTGGACGCGCTCACAAGCGCATGCAATACAATCGCCGATTCGTCACCGCCGGTAAACCCTCTTTTCAAAACCCTAACTCTTTTGTATACCCCCAATTTTAATTTAGGGTTTTTTGTGTAGTGTTGAAGTTTGATTTTTTTCGTAATGTATGAAATTAGAATGGTAGTGCTTGTGGAATTTTGGTTCTAATTTTTTTTTTAATTTGTAGTGGTGGGATTCGGAAAGAAGCGAGGACCAAACTCATCTGAGAAGTAAGGAGATGATGCCTGAAGGATGGTTTTATTTTTGTTTTTAATTTTACTAGTTTTCAAGATGTATTACTTGTTTATCTGTTGATTGATGGATTTAAAGATGTTGAAGTTCTGATTATGCTTCAATGAAAGAGTTTTTTTTTTTTGGTAGCTAATGTTGAACTATGTCTTTCTTGTTTCTTCAATTTAAGGGTATTGTGTTCCCCCTTGGCATTTCTTGTGTTCATAATGAACAAATTATTTTATGTTCATATCTTCACCGTTGACTGTTAGTTATCAAATCAATGGTGGAGATGTGAATATCGTGATGCTGTTTGACTCTAATTTCACACCTTAAGCAGGTTCATAGATCTAAATATGGCATGTTCCCTGAATGATGAAGTGATTAATTTGTGGCATACCTTCATACTAGCATTGTTAGGATTGGTTCTGTTTCGTCCTTTTGGTGTGGAAGTTCACCTACATCTTGTAGCATCTATATTTTATAGATGTGTTTCCTAAGTTTGGATTACTCTGTCCAGGTGACAATGTTCTTAGTTTAACACTTCACACTAGTATATTATCATACTAGCTGTTGGTCAAGGAATGATTTTTGTGTTGGATTGCCATATTTAGTTAGATTCAATGAACTGCAGTCTTATTGTAGGTGATAAGAATGTTAGAGATTTAACCTTAGTTCATCTACCATTATTTTTATGGACTTATGATGGTGGTTGAGTGGTGTGGTGTGGTGTGGTCAGAGAAATCTATATCATTTTTGTGTGTGTCCCCTAGTAAGTAGTGTGTGCGGATGTGATGTTCAAATATCCTTGTGATGATTTCTCATGGCCGGCATTCGCGTATCTGATTGACATTAACCAACTAGTTAATCCTTGTATTTGACAGTTGCTGACCTAACAAGTTATAAGGATCATTCTTCGATGTTAACCCAATTAATGGTTTAGTACCCTTATTGCTCCTACTGTGTACTATTATCGAAGAATCAGCCTGCAACCATCTTTAGCCTTAGAACTGTCCAAATCCATGTCTATTCTCTTTCGGTAGCCTGGTCCTCTAGACCTTAGGCCTGGGTTCATGTACACTGTAAAAGAACAGCTAGTGAATAAGGGTGATGGATGGTGGTGGACAATGAAGATTAAGTTATGTGTACCATTAAGAACAAGAGGGTAATGACTGATAAGTAATTTTAGTTTAAATTATTTGGATGATAACAAATCTGTAAACTTAAGTTACAAAATTACTCAAATATTAATTTTTTTTTAATTAAAGAACTGCTAATTTGAAACTAGTCTTTTCCAAATCTCCTAATCCCATTAATAAATCACGGAGACATAACCTCATTCCCAACCCTTAATCCTCCAGAGTCCACACCCCCTTGTCAACTCTACCATCTCTGCAAACTCTCACCCGTTTACTATTTATGGTATTTACCACTCACCACAACCTTGGCTTCCACCAATAACCTTACAACCACCACCCACCACTCTTGTGCTCAAGACCTCCAGACACCCTCACGCAACTACCCTTGCCACTACCGACATCGCTGCCTTCACCCTTACCCCCCTATTTCCAAACTTCGTAAATTATGATCGCAGCCAAGCTTGCTTAAACAGGTAAAAATTGGAGTTCCCAAATTTTACGCACAAGCCCGCAAAATATGGGTTAAAATATTACACATATTTCATTGCCTTGAATGCAGGAAACAGAAAATAGAAATAACAAACGTATATTTTAACATCTTTACACAATTTAATAAATAATAAAGTATTTTTTTATTTTGGAAAAAGAAGAAATGAAAAAAGAAAAAGGCAATGTTCTACACCCGAAAACATATGCATACCAGCAAGAAACAATTTTTTTTTAGTAGAGGAGATTATATTGCCCAAAATACATAGTTTTTACTATTGTTGTACACAAAGAATACAGTTATTTTGCCCTTAACCTCTAAAAATAAGAAGTTCCTATAAAATAAAATGAATGTGGATCCTCTCCATATATGTGCAAGGGTCTAAAACTCAGCGGAGGCAGGTGTACGAGGAAAGGGAATAACATCCCTTATATTGTCCATTCCTGTTGCAAACTGCACTAATCTCTCAAACCCCAAACCAAACCCTGCATGAGGCACTGCATTCAACAACACAATATCATCATTATCAACAACCTAACAATGAAGGGTATACAGAACAAAGGACATATTAATATTACTATATTTAAAATGACTTCTATCCACTGTTAAAACAGTCAGAGCATGCAACAATTAAGAGACTTAAGCATCGCGATCACCTGAACCATAACGACGCAAGTCAAGATACCACCAATATGCCTCCTTATTTAGCTTTAAATCATCTAAGCGAGCTTCAAGATAGTCAAGCCGTTCTTCTCTTTGGCTACCACCAATAAGCTCACCAATCTAACATAGAAGGTAATAACAAACCATAACTATATCTTACTATACTAATGAGTTACTAAAACAAACAACATACATACTACTGGAGTAACATTTAATCAAGAGGCTTCATCAGCCCCAGGTAATTAACCTGTATATTAAGGAACTCCATGTTATCTTAAAAAAACAAAGCTTAAACAACTACAACTCTTTTGGGTAGTAGTAAGTAGATGTGAGAATTTGACACTCACAAACAGTTCTTGATGACAGTAATAAACAAGAGGGGAAAAGCCAATAGAAAACATACCTTTGGAACCAACATGTCCATAGCTGCAACTGTCCTTCCATCATCATTCAGCCGCATATAGAATGCCTTGATATCCTGAAAATTTCAAATCCAACACACAAAGTAAAATTATTTGCTCGCAGAGGATGGTACTGCTTGGGTAGCATGTTGAGATTATCACAGCAGAGACAAGAATTGGAATAGAAAGTCTAATAGAATATGAAATGTAGAGATACGATATTAAGCACTGTGTTACAAGAAGCTAGAAACTAATCCTATCTACAAGGATTTATAAATAGGATTATTGTCTTGCTTACTATAACACACACACGAGAAAATATATCATATCGTATCAATACATTTATAAAGAAGTAAGAAAAAAGAGGACAAAATGAGGATTTCAATTTTCTCAGCCATGCAGAAATTTCTTATTCATTTCCTTATGTTATCCCAGAATTGAACAGAACATGGCAATGAGCAGAAATTAAGGCAAAAAGCAGCGTGCCTTCGGATAGTCTCGGATTATAACAGGGCAACCACCAAATGCCTCTTCAGTAATATAACGCTCATGTTCACTTTGCAGATCAGAACCCCATGTCACCTATGGAAGTCACAGAAATCAATTCTAAATACAACTTGTAAGCACCTAATATATGAAAATTATAGTCAATACAACAACAACAACATAGATCAGTCATGGAATTTGAATGCAATATTAAAAATAACATGTCAGATTATTATTGTGAACTGATGCATGCTAGAATTGGACAAGGATAAAGTTCTTCATTTACAAAATTCAAGAATACACGAAAGCCTAATATTAACTGCACATTCACTAACTTAACTTAATATTACACTACTACACTATTAATAAAAGGTCCAAAGGAAAATAAAGATTGATTTTGGTTGTATATAGACCTCATTACGAAACTTGTGAATGAAAAACACTTCTTTCACTAAGTCTATATTACATGTAAGTTGGAAGCAATGACATATCAGAACAAATGCAAAAAGAAGACGTTACAGAAACCAAGTGCAGTAACATTTGGGAAAATGAAAATTTAACTGATTATTGAGTTACCGGGAATTCAAATTTCTTATTTGCTCGTGACAGCAGATCTATCGCTTCAGTGTAGGTTATTTGCACAACATCTCTATTCGCCAAATCCTTTACATAATAACAACAAAATAAAATAGACAGAATATCAGTGACTAAAAATTAATATGGGCAGCAGAAGAGGGGGGGGGGGGGGGGGGGGGGAA
>JASCZI010271863.1:58168-75138 GCA_036250425.1 Stylosanthes scabra
GTTGTCAAGAACATATCTAATCTTCAAGAAACAAATGCATGCAGAGAAAAAGCTTTAACATGAAGAAATGATATAACAATGAGGAATTAGTTGCAGAATGTTACATACTACAGACTGAAGATAGGCAGTAGCACAAGCCATGTCATCATTTAGATCAGCAAATGCAAGTTCCGGCTCAATCATCTGAAGAAAAAATAAAGGCAATATATTCCCTTTAATTCTAGTTCCATCAAACAAACATAACAGTAACCAAGAACGAAGATTCAGAGGCTTAGAAACCAAAAAGAATGCATGCTGTGAATTCTAATCTGTTCAACTTTAACTTAAAAACAGAAACCACTGACCCAAAATTCAGCCAAGTGCCTTGAAGTGTTAGAATTTTCTGCTCGGAATGTGGGACCAAATGTATATACCTGTATAGGTACAAGATTCAAAGTGAATCTCAACTAAAAATTAAAAAATACCAAATTCAATGAAAGACAAATCCAAGTATAAAAATTTTAAAATGGAAAAGATCAATATAGAAGGAGGTGCATGTACATCAGAAAGAGCAGTAGCATAAGTTTCAGCATTAAGTTGGCCTGAGACAGTCAAAAATGCTGGTTTACCAAAAAAGTCCTGATGCACAGAATAGTTGTAGTTAGAAACTTAGAATATGTGAAGCACAAAGTTCATTTCATGCATGTTGAAAGTTTACAAATGACTACTGATATCATAAGAGTAAGCATAGAAATCTGCCTACTTGTGACCAATCAATCAATCCATTTTTCACTTTTGGAATGGCATCGACTGGAGAATCAGCAGTTTCATGAGAATTTGGAATCTGTAAATCAAAAAGAAAAATATCTAAGTAAAAGTATATCGCCATACTGCTGTTGTTAAACTAAACAGAGAAATATCTAAATAGTGCCAATTGGATAAAATTCACTGATCTTCAATTTAACATTGACAAGATCTTGCTTATAGTAGTTTTACTGAAAATTTCATCTTAAATTTACTTCATCAATGTC
The DNA here is from genome assembly GCA_036250425.1 of Stylosanthes scabra. Classification (NCBI taxonomy): domain Eukaryota; kingdom Viridiplantae; phylum Streptophyta; class Magnoliopsida; order Fabales; family Fabaceae; genus Stylosanthes; species Stylosanthes scabra. The sequence continues at coordinate 59,179 of JASCZI010271863.1, forward strand.
AATTTATCTATGCAGCAAATCCCACATAGTTACTTGGTTGTTCTGTTTCTCAAAAAAGAATAATAAGTGTTTCTCAAAAAGCCAAAGAGCAGAACACACAGAGGAATTTATCCTCAAACCAGAATCGAAGCCAAAACCAAACCTTCAGCTGAAAGACTAAAGTAAGCGTATCATCCTATAATATGTTTTTTTATAAACTCTTCGTAAAAAAAAATGAAGTCTTTTCATGTGTTTAGTAGCATGGGAGTGCAGAACTGCATGCTGCACAAGGTACGTTTTGTAACAAATTTCCCACTTAATAAGATTATTTCTGTAGGAAAAGAGGAGTGGAAGAATTATGCACTTGTATAAATCCAAAAATCAACACAGAATTTTGATAACTATATTACTATGAAGAGGAACCATCTTTGGATGGAACTGTGAGTACCAATGTAGTAACACAAAACTGTTCACCCGCTCCCTCACAATCTGAAGCAGTGATAATAGGACTTGTGACCCATATAAACCCATTCTCTTGGAAGAATTTGTGTGTAGCATATGCCAATGCATTCCTAACCCTTGCAACCTGAAAGCATTTTCACCATAAAAAGAACATAGGGACTAAAAAAATGATTACTGCCTACGGTAAGATAGTAACGAACTTGAATCAATCACATCATCAGAACTTTCAGCAAATACAAGCATAGCAAAATATGTTGTGCAATTGAAAAATAGAGAAAAGGAGATTAACAAAACAACAGCTAAAAAGTTCACTCCCAAACATAGATATGAACAAATTGCATACATAAAAAATTAACAGGACTCGGTCTTCAACCTACAGCAATGACATTAACTATTTGAGTGTCCACTTGACTGGGCCAATAAATTGGAAAAGTAAGAAAGTAGCTTAGATTTAACTGACAAACTGGAATTTGAATTTATGGATAGTTATTTTAATCATATAAAACAAGATTTAGGACTCCTACTGGTGCGTACCATTGCAAAACACTTACAACAGAACACAAATAACTTCCAAGGAGTAATTTCAAATCAATATCAAATATGTTTTACAATATTTATGTGTAGATTATTTATCTACAACGGTAACACTACATGTATAACTGTACATGCATTCATCCCAGCAAAAACAACTATTGCCTTTTTTTCTGACTCAAATTTTTTGTGCTTGGTGTGTGGACCTATTAGGTGTGAAAACACATGAATGGATGCATGGATACCTAGATTTATTCTATCTACAATATGCAATATAACTATGTATACAAGATCTAATTTTTATTCATCTACATTGAAAGATCTATTCACTGAATCTGTCACAGTAATATGATAGTGTGGTGCCTAACAATAGGTTCGGTAGGGTGTACTGCAGGAAAGGTAAATAGTTATTAATTCTGTTGTGAATTCTGTTATTTCTGTTGGTTATTAGTTAGTTAAGGGAGTTGGTAGGTCTAGTCAGTCTACTCCAGCTACCTATAAATACTGTCTCTAGTGATTGTTAGTTCAGTTTTGTGAATTTGTGTTTTCGGTTAGAACTTGAGAGGAAGAGTTTCCCTCTCCCAGCTGGTAGTTCCAGCATTGTACCCTCTCTTAAGGATTGTGATTTGCAATCCTTGTGATCAATAAAGCCTACTCTTTCTCTACTCTTCTCTAGTTCAGCACTGCTTCTATCATAATACAACTTAAATTGTAAATAAAATTTAAAAAAAAAAAAAAAAGAAAGTAAAACTAGCTAGGTCAGACTCGGATTTTGTGAATTTCATTTCCACGTAAAACATGCAAACAGTAGCAGTTGCATCCCACTACACTATAACATTGAACAAATCAAACTAAGAGATTGTGTATTTCCCAACATTTTTTCTATGTAAAAACCCTTAATTATAAACCATCTGCAATAGGATAGATTTAAAACAAGAATATAAACAGGATTTATAGGCAAAAAGTTTTTACAACAAGGCACATTAAACAATATTTTTCTTTTAGAATAATGGAGCAGAGAGGTTAACAGGCTAGGTACAAATATTCTTAAAATAAAGGAAACCATACTGCACCAAAAGTATTTGTTCTTGGACGAAGGTGCGCCTTTGTTCTTAGAAATTCTCTGCTGGCTCTTTTCTTCTGGATGGGAAAAGAAGGATCACTCTTGCCAACCTGAACATACAAGACCAAATATTAGCATGAAATTGCCAGCTGGGAGTTCAAGATTTACAAAAATAAAGTTAGAATCATGTTGTGTCTATTGAATATTGATGTGAATATAAATGGAGAAAAATGAAATCAACTTTGACTATTCACAGTGGCACAGCACTACCACAACAACATTCAGTTAGGAGGTTGTTGTCATGAAAAATATACATCTGTCGTCATTATCTTTTAGGTGTGGAATAAAACAAGAAATTAGAAATCTACATTACATTTGAATTCAGTGAGTAAATAATGCGTTGTAAATGCAATTGTGTTTCATACAGAACTTAAAGCAAATATTTTCAGGAGCTAAGCCAAAGAAACAGAGAAAGCAATTTTCTTATACCCAATTGAGACATCTTAGTACTGCTACAAACATGTCCACATTAAAATATAGAAATTTTGAAAATAATTAGCAGTTACAATTCCAAAATATAACAGGGGAGATGTTGTACAACATTTTTTTTTACTAATATAGGTTAAGTGATGATATTTTATGAGAGAAGAGTGACAAGTTTGACTGAGAATAAGGGAGGACTAACCAATACTATTTTGTTTACTTTCAGTTCCACTTTCTGCTTGGATCCTTGGCTCTCCACCACAACTCCTTGAACCCAAAGAGATGCACCAGTCGTAATCGCACCAGATTCTACCTAATAATAAACTCCAGATCTTGAAAACAGACAGATAAAAAAGCTATAAAGGGAACCGTTGAACTTAAACACCCAGGCTCGCTTGACATGCATGAGTGACCACTGACCAGAGTTTTGGGAAAGAAGCATACCTGATCATAACCTTCGGCTCCTGAATCCATCACGCATTGCATGTTAGAAAGGCAAGAACCATCATTAATCTAGATACAACAAACAATTTACTCAGTCAGATTACACAAGTTGATTGCCATACAGGTATGAATTCATCACAGATAAAACAAACTTGAAAGGACACAGCCATTTCCTAATTGTGTACCTCACTTGAGCAGCGCCGCTTTCTTGGTTAGGTAGTTATGCATTAGTTACTATTACTCTTACTACTAACTAACAAATTGCCACGAAACCACTCCTCCAAAAAGCTTAAATTGATAGAAGATGCATATGAATGGTTATATTTCTAACACGCTCATTGCCTCTTTCGGATTTGAATGAATATTTGCACAAGATTTCTTTCTCTCCTCCTTTAGTTGTGTTACGCTGAAATTATTTTTTTTAGGAGCAAGAATCAAATTTTAGACCTTTCAGGGTTATAGACTTTGTGATGCCAGTCATGCTCCCAAAAGCTTAAGCCCGTGAGAGGAGGTATGTGAATGGTTATATCTCTTAAACAAACCAACTAATTAACTAACTAACTAACTAACTAACTATCTAACTAACCAACCAACAAACTAACTAACCGATAAAGAAATGGATAGAGAGAGTTTACCTCAACGAAGGTAACGCTGCTCTGAAGACGAAGAGTGCGGACCCAACCGGTGATGACGAGGCAGTGGCCAAGCTTATCCAGCCCCTGATCTGGCCCACCCTTCACATCAACAACCTTCAGCTTCCTCCGAAACTCTCCAACTTTACTGTGTGCTGTTGCGGCGGCGCCATCGCTGGATTGGAGAGTGGCGGCGCAGAAGGAACGGGAGGGGAAGGGGGGAGAAAGGGGAGAAGAGAGGCGGCGGCGGCGGCAGAAGAGAGGGACGACGGTGGTAGTGGATTTAGGGAATGCAGAGAGAAAAGAATTGAGATTGAGACGGAGGTGCTTGGCTAGTTTTGGTGCAATGGATATGGCGGCAGCAGTAGCAACCCCTACTGCACCCATTTTTGTGGCGCTGTTGCGTACAACACCAATCAACAGGATATATCCGTTTTCTCATTACAAACTACAAACCGTACGTAAAAACATGTTATTCCTAATTCAATTTTAATTTTATTTTTCGGTTTCATACGATGCTAGGTAAAGTATTGGGGATTATATCTAGAACAATATATCTATAACAATACAATAGAGTTTGGTATTAATTTTTGTTTTTCCATTTTAACCCTACTACAATATTTAATTCACACAATTACTCATTTAAAATAAACAATCAAAAACCTAATAATGTAATTACACTCAATCCACATTATTAGAAAAAATGATTTTTGCCCAGTTATTTTCAATGTCAATTAAAAAACAATTCATGGAGCAGTTTTTTTTTGAATCATTTCTTCTTCTTTCCTAAAAAATCTTCTTCACATTTCATTCTCTCTTAAACTCAACAAAATTTTGATACAAGAACGCTTTTCCTACCCATTCCAATATCATTTTCAATGGTTTTTTTTTTTTTTAATTGAATTTGTAATTTGAAATTTAATAAGATTGGATATGTATAAAATTTTCTTCTTTTCATCCTTGCTCCATTTTAGTTACAATGTTATTTTTTGAGCAGGTTGTAGTGCTAACATACTGGAAACCTTGAGGAGATAAGAACTAAGAAGCTTTCTACAGATGCTTCTTTGCATAATGGGAATATGAAATTTATATACTATGATGTAAGTTTTAATTTTTTTTTTGTTGGATCATTTATTATGTATTTTTTTTTTCTAAAATCATCTTATGTTGTTATTTAATTTATATTTTGTTTATTTTAATTTTTAGAAATATATAAATTACAGTAAAGGAGAAGAAAAACTTGCTGTAAATGAAGATAAAAAAGTCGAAAAGAATACAGAGATTTACGGAGTGGGCATACTGCAATGATAGCAAAGGTATTTTGCATTAACTTCAATTTTGAGTTCACTAATAAACGTTCAACCATTTATTTTTCTTCTACCAACCCTTCCTTAATTTCTCAACATGTCACATAATCTAAGATCTCTCTTGAATTTGATCATTAGTAAAGACAAATTCATTTTTTTAATTGTATCTGTAGTTAAAATTTCCTTCTTTCCATATTTGCACCATCTTAGTTATGATGTTGTTATTGAAGCATATGTTGTGATGCTAGCAGACCTATCAATGATCCTAAAAAACTGTATTGGGAAAAAGAAATTTATATATGATATAATTTATCTACTACTACTAGATGTAAGTTTTAATTTTATATTTTTTTATTTCTTTTTTCAAAATCATTTTATAATTTTTATTTATTTTATTTTTCAGAAACAAATAAGTTTCGACAAGGGAGAAGAAAAACTTGGTGGAGATGGAGATAGAGAAGAAAAAGGTTGATCGAATTGACAATAATGGCAATGGTATTTTGTATTTTTATTAGATTGACATATTGGCTTTTGTTGATGAATATTTAACCTTTAATTATAAAAATTTATTTATTTATCAACCCTACTCTTTAAATATGTTACTGTTTTATGTATGGAAATTGTACAGAATGTACCTTCAAGGGGTTTGGGACTTCTGGAGTAACCGGAGGTGCCAAGGAAGAAGGCTGGAAGTTAATATGAATAAACGGTAGCGTGTAAAAGAAGGGTCACCAAATAAGGATTTGGAAACCTTCGGATACACAGCAATTGGGTAGGGTTTTGAAGACGTACCTGGAGGAGAGCTGATCTCCTCTTTATATACCCGTGGTGGTTCCTCTATTTTAGGGAGCTAAAATCCGTACGAGATCGATGCAGATATGATCTTATCTCGTGGGGATCCGATGATTAATGTCGTGGGCCTTTTTTGGATCCGAAGGGGAATAGGGCCGTTCGTCAGCTTTGGGCCAACGTAAGAGAGGTTCGCTGTGGATTTGGGCTAGGCGAGCCCAATATCCAGAACAGTAGCCCCCGAGCTCGGAAGGTCGGAGGATCCGATCTCTACGAGGTTTGTTAGCTCCTTAGTTAATGGTTCTTTTGTGACGACGTTCCGTGGTTCGGTTATTCATCGTTTCGTTTTTCAAATTCGATGGTCATAATGTCATTCCACAGAAGCTTCTGGAATATGACGCTTCGATTTGACTATGGTGTTTGACTTCTCGAGGACGTGGGAGAGAGAAAGCTCAGAATCTCCTCGTCCTTCGCGCACTAATGATGGGGGTTATATTCTTCTGGAATTCCCTTTTGTGCCCTTCGTTAATCGTTTTTAAAGCGGGGGTGATTCCGTCTTTTCCCACTTTTTATAAAAGGGGTTCGAAGGAGGGACAAGTGGAACTTCTTCCTTTTCTCTTTGTTTTTTTTTTCTGAAACCTCTCCACTTCTTCACTCTTCTTCTTCTTACTCTCATCTCTGTTTTCTCACTATACTCCTCTCATTCCTGAAACCGCATCCAGTTTGGTGAAGAGGAAAGAAGGGGAAGAGCTTTCTACCGTTTGTGAACTCATTTTGGTAAGTCTTTTTCTCTTTCTCATCTACGTATGTGTTTTCTTTTTCATTTCCCTGGGCTCTGCCAGTCTCCCCCTTTTTTGAGCTTTTGCCTGATTTTTCTTTTTACTCGAACAGGTGAAATGGCAGAGATTCAAGGAAATGATCCTGGTGGGGTGGTTCGTGAGGTCAAGGGGGCTCAAATGCCTCACGAACTAAACCCTCTCTATGATTGGGTAAACCGTGACGTTCTGGGGAGCCCGTGTACGATGACGGAGGATTATCTGACGGAGTTGAAGAACTCTGGCGTCATCTTTGGTGGCGGCGAGGAGGAGGGCCACTATCGGGTCGAACTTCCTCGCGCAGGGGAGAGGGTGTGTGAGCTTAACTTGGAACATCCTCGTGTTCCCCACTGGTTGTGGGTGAATGAGGTCATGTTCACTGAGTTTGGAGTTCGTATACCATTCTCCCCTTTCCAACAACGATTGTTGCAGCGTTGCTTCGGCGCGCCGTCCCAATTCCATCCTAACGCCTGGTCGGCGATCCGATGTTTCGAATTGGTGACAGAGTTCTTGGAGCTTCCCCAAGATCTCGAGGTTTTCTTGTACTTATTCACGGTGTTTTCTCCGAATGCCGAAGGAAAAGCCAAAAAAGGTTATATGTCGGTACGCCTTGGGAAAGGTCGGAAGATCTTCAGTTTGTACGAAGAGTCTTTCCATGACTTTAAGGGGCGGTACTTTAAGGTATTTGCCGTCGGAGACCATCCGCCCTTTTCGCTGACTCTAGAAAGGGACGCAGGTCGGTTTCCATCTTATTGGAGCAAGGACGCCGAGGTAAACTATGTCCCTACGGCGTATAGAAAATTAAATGAAGATCAAAGGGATACAACCGATATTCTGTTATGGTTGTTTTCCCAACGAGTCTTGAAGCCCAAGGCTGTTTTGGGTAACCCCGAATGGGCTAGGGCGACCATTGGTATAGTTTTAACCCTAGTGTATTTTCGTTTTGCAGTTTGCCTTATAATTCTTGTTATCTGACATTTGTTTGTTCCTCTTTCATTTTCTTTTGTTTTCAGTGAAGATGGCTGGGAAGAACAAGACATTGGCGAACCTTCGCCGGGCAATGGTGGCTAACCCTCAGGGTCTGATTATCCTCAGCTCATCCACTGGTCAAGCGTCCTCCTCCGTTCCTGAAGGGGGGAGTTCTTCGAATGTCGAGGGCGGCGCTGGGAGCCGTCCGGAGGTGTCTTCTCTTATCCGAGAGGAGGTGCCGGAGCCTCAGGTTGAGCTTCCTCCTCTGTCGTCTTCATTGGGGAAAAGGGGCGCTGAGGAAGCGGCATCTGCTCAGAAGCGGCCTAGGATCTCCGAGGGGTCGCAACGGGATTTCTGTCCCATGGATCGATCCTTCGACGCCTCGGGGCATATTGAAGCCAACTTCTTGGGTCCCCAGGCTATGGAGGCTTTACGGGATTACGACCCAATGGAGAATCTCCGTTGGGCGGAGTGGGCTATGCTCCGTTCAACGACCATTATGAAGTCCATCGAATCTCGTCTGACCCTTGCCGACCAATGGGAGCATCGTTGTGTCAAGTTGACGGGGGATTTGAAGCTTTTGAACGAGTAGAAGGCTGATGTGGAGAAGGGGAATGAGGAGGCTGAGGCGGCTAAGTCCAAAGCTGAGAAGGACTTAGAAGCTGCCTTGGCCGATGCAAAGGAGAAGAGCATTGAGCTGCAACGTCTGAGGGATCGGAAGGCCGGCTTCTTGGCGGATTTAGAGCTTGCTAAGAAGGGGTTGTCGGAAGAGAAGAACAGAGCCGACAAGGCGGAAGCTTCTCTGGCCGCAACGGAACAAGCTCGTCAGGAGCTAATCAAATTGGCCGAGGATTCCGTGAAGGCCACTGAAGATGCCTTGAAGGAGCAGATCTTGGTGTTGGCCCTTGATTTCGATGTGTCTCTCCTTGGAGCGTGGAAAGAGGTCGTCGACGGTCAGATCGTGGATCCGCCTCCCCATCCTTCTCAAGATTAGATCCCTTCTCATTTATGTTTAGACATTTTATTTTGTAATCACTTGGTGGGGATCCGTCGTGCCGTGCTTTGTCCGGGTCGAATCCTCATCTTTTGACTTGAACAATTTTTTGCTAAGTCTTTTGTCTGGGAATCCGTCGTGCCGTTGTTTAACTGGGTCGGATTTCCCTTTTTGAACAGAATATTTGGCTAAGTATGTGAATGTCATTTTTTGGGTTCCGACGTGCCGTGTTGCTATCCGGGTCGGAATTTTTATAAAATTTTATTTGGCTAAGTTTTGTAATTGCCGTTTTTGGCTTAATTTTGTCGTTTTTAATATATTACGTCTTTCCATTTTGTTGTTTGCCGCTTCCTTCGATAAGGATAGGGCGTTTTGAGATTTTGAATGGAAATAAGACTTAAAATTTTTCTAAGTTATTTGGAGGCGGAGTAATCAGTTTCGTCCTTCCGGAACTTAGGTTTACCCTCTTTCCGACGTTATAAGTAAGAAAGGTAAAAATGAATAAGTGGTCCCGTTTTTGTTTTGGCCGGATAGAACTTTGATCGTAGCCGTTGATGGCAAGTAAGTTGTATGGTCGTGTGAAGAGTAAATAAATAATTTATTGGATATGTTTGGGCCTCGTTAAAACCTTCCGACCTCCCGGAATAGGATAACTCGGATAGGGAAAAGAGTACCCGATTGACTAAGTTAAAGGAAAAAATACAAGTAAAATAAAGATAGTAGCTATCCTATAGCTATACTTAACTGAAAAGCAAAAGAAAAGCAAGGGGTTTTAAGAGAAAAACCGTCGGAGGTTGGTGGCGTTTCGACTTCTCGGAAGTTCACCTCCATTGAGTCTTTCTAGTTTATATGCCCCTTTGCCGAGGTCCGTGGTCACGCGATAGGGTCCTTTCCAATTTGGGGTTAGCTTACCTTCTCCCGGCATTGGCGGCCCAATGTCGTTCCGTCGTAGGACCATGTCTCCGACTTCAAAGTGTCTCCTGATGGTTCCCTTGTTGTACTTAGCACTCATCCTTTGTTTCAAGGCCATTTCTGTCAGGTGGGCTTCTGATCGAACATCGTCTATCAGGTTTCGATCTGCCGTGGTATCCTCTATGTGGAGGAGCAGCCTTAGGCTGGGTTCACCGATTTCTACTGGGATGATGGCCTCAACCCCATAGGTTAGCCGGAAAGGCGTTTCGCCGGTTGAAGATTGGGGGGTCGTTCTGTAAGACAAAGACCTTTGGCGTCGTCGAGCCGTTTCTTCAGTCCCTTCACAAGGACCTTGTTTGCTGATTCGACTTGGCCGTTTGCTTGGGGATGTTCAACTAAGCAGAAGCATTGGTTGATCCCAAATTCTTCAGCTGATTCCTTAAACTTCTTATCCACGAATTGGGTTCCGTTATCCGTGATAAGGATTGAGGGAATCCCAAATCGGGTGATGATTTGTTTCCACACAAATTTCCAACATTTTGCAGCCGTGATGGTGGCGACAGGTTCTGCTTCGATCCACTTAGTGTAGTAGTCGATGCCGACAATGAGGTACTTCAGTTGACCAGGGGCTAACGGGAAAGGTCCGACGAGGTCGATTCCTCATGTGCCGAATGGCCGATCTGCCGAGATTGGGGTCATCTTTTCTAGAGGTGCATGATGGAAGTCTGCATGGAGTTGGCATTTTTCGCACGTTCGGACGAATTCCATTGCATCCTTCATCATATTTGGCCAATAGTATCCGGCTCGAATGAGTTTCCTAGCTAAAGATTTTCCGTCGATGTGGTGGCCGCAGCATCCTTCGTGAACCTCCCGTAAAGTGTAATCAGCTTGGGATGGGTTAAGGCATTTCAGGAGTGGCAAATCTATGCCCTTTTTGTATAACTGACCCGAGATTAGGGTGAACTTGGCGGCTTCTCTTTTGATTCTTTTGGCCTCTTTGGGATCGTCGGGAAGGGTTCCGACCTCAAGGTAGCTCAGGATTGGAGTCATCCACGTTGATGTTTCAGATATCGGGAGGCAATTTATCTCCTATACCGATACCGATGGTTCTTTGATCGTTCCTTGGATGAGGGGATGATTTCCCGATCCCGGCTTCATGCTGGGGAGTTTGGACAAGAGGTTGGCCCTAGCGTTTCGTTCTTTGGGAACGTGGGTTATTACTACTTTGTAAAACGTCTCCATCATTGCCTTTACCTTCGCTAGGTATCTCTGGAGGAGTGAGTCTTTGGCTTGATAGGAGCCGTTTATTTGGGAGCTCACTACTTGGGAATCCGTGCAAACTTCCAGAGTTCGGGCTCCCACTTCTTGAGCTAGGGTTAATCCGGCTAGTAGGGCTTCATACTCAACCTGGTTATTTGAGATGGGGAAGTCATATCAGATAGATTGCTCGAACATGACTCCGTCGGAGCTCTCTAGGATAACCCCTGCGCCGCCCGGGGTCGTCGTGGAAGAGCCATCAACATGTAATTTCCATTCGATGTCCCGGCTTGTTTCTTTATCTGGGATTGTCATTTCTGCTAGGAAGTCGGACATTGCTTGTGCTTTGATAGCCGCTCTGGGTTGGAATTGAATGTCGAACTGTGATAATTCGACAGCCCATCCTAACATCCGACCTGCCAGGTCCAGCCTCTGAAGTATGCTTCGAATGGCTTGATCGGTTCTGACGACGACGGTGTGACTTTGGAAGTATTGCCGGAGTCGTCTTGCCGAGACAAGGAGTGCGTATGCCAGTTTCTCAATCTTTGTGTATCGGAGTTCAGCCTCATGCAAAACTCGGCTGATAAAGTATACTGGCATTTGACTTCCTAGCTCTTCTTCCCTCACTAGTGTTGCTGCAATGGACTCGTCCGTGATGGACAAGTAGAGGTACAAGGGTTCGCCGTTTATTGGCTTTGAGAGGACTGAAGGTTCCGATAATATGGATTTGAATTTGAGGAAGGCCTCTTCACATTCCGGCGTCCATTCGAAGTTAATTCCTTTCCTCATTAACTTGAAGAAAAGTAAGGCGTTCCTTGCCGATGCTCCGAGAAAACGGGACAACGCCGTTAGTTTGCTGTTCAGCCGTTGGGCCTCTTTTAGGTTGGTTGGGCTTGGGAGCTGAAGAATTGCTTCGCACTTCTCTGGGTTGACTTCAACTCTTCTCTGGGTTATCATGAACCCTAGAAATTTCCCTGCTTGCATACCAAAGGCGCACTTTAACGGATTCAAACGCATTTTGTAGCGTCGGAGGGACTCGAAGACTTCATGGAGGTCGGAGATAAGATTCTTTGGGCTCCCTGTTTTGACCAACATGTCGTCTACGTAAAGTTCGATCTTCCGACCGATGAGGTCTCTGAAGATTTTTCTCACCAGATGTTGGTACGTTGCTCCGACATTCTTTAAACCGAAAGGCATAGCTGTGGCTAGTAAGTTCCGTCTGGGGTGATGAATGCCATTTTTTCTTCATCGGGCTTATGCATTGGGATCTAGTTGTATCCCGAGTAAGCATCCATGAAGGAGAGGTATTGGTAGCCGGAAGAGGCATCTACCAATCCGTTGATGTTAGGTAACGGGAAGGCGTCTTTTGGGTAGGCCTTGTTTAGGTCGGAATAATCAACACACATTCGCCACTTCCCGTTTGCCTTTTTGACCAAGACTACGTTCGCCAGCCAAGTGGAGTAAGGTAGTTCTCGGATGAATCCTGCTTCGAGAAGTGCCTTGGTTTGTTTCTTCACTTCTTCTGCCCTTTCGTCCGACATGCGCCTTTTGCGTTGGGTGACAGGGCGGTGACTAGGGTCAATGGCCAAGGAGCACGACATGACCGATGGGTCAATTCCCGGCATATCGGCTGGTGTGAAGGCAAAGAGATCTCCATTCTTCTTGAGGAATTCCGAAAGTTCTTGCTTGAGTTCATAGGGTAGATTCCGATTCAAGAACGTGTGGCGTTCTAAGGAGTCTCAGATCTGTATCTTCTCCAGATCTCCGTCTGGCTTTGGCCAAGGTTGTTCTTCTATCCTAGCGTCGAGATCGGCTAGGTAAACGCCGGAGGAATCTCAGGATTTGGATCGAAGGGCCAAGTTGTTGTGCTTGCATTTTTCGGCCATCACCCTATCTCCGTGGAGAGTTCCGAAGTCACCAGAGTCTGTTTCATACGTCATCACTAGGAATTTAGTGAAAACAGCCACGGAGAAGTCGTTGATCGTCTTCCGGCCTAGGATGACGTTGTAGGCTGTTGAGTCTTTTAGCACTACAAATTTTGCCATTACCGTCCTTCGGGAGTTTTCGGTTCCAATAGAGATCGGGAGCTCTATACTTCCGTCATGTTTAATGAAGTGGTCGCCGAGCACCATGACTCCCGGTTGGTGTGTTTTCAGATTATGGTCCTTGAACCCTAATACGTCGAAGGCATGTCGGAACATGATGTTAGAGTCCGCGCTTGTATCGATTAGGATTCGTCGGACTATCTCGAGACCGACGCCGGCCGAGATCACCATTGGTGCGTCGGAATCAGCCATTCCATGTTCAAAGTCTTTGTTATTAAAGGTGATCGGCGGGAGCTATGGCGGAGCACTCCGTACAGCTGCTAGGATCTTGAGATCCTTCTTATGGGCAGATTTGAATTTCTCCGTATGATTGGAACTATGGGCATTGTCTCATCGGTGTCTCTGAGGTTCCAGGGATTCTGAGTTTCCGGTCCTTCTGACCGTTCCCGTCCGACATTCCGGGGTTCTCGAATGACTTGGATGAATTCACTTAGGTTACCTTCCCTGATGGCTTGCTCGATGGCGTCCTTCAGGTCATAGCAGTCTTGTGTCTTGTGCCCGTAACCCTGGTGGTAGTCACAGAACAAAGTCTTATTCTTGGCATTTTGGGTCCGTCCTCGTAAGGTTCTGGCCCGAGGTTGGATACCTTTGTCCGAAATTTGCCGATAGACTTCTGTGATAGAAGCTATTAGCGGGGTGTACTGATCGTACTTCTATTTTGTGAACTTAGGGTTTCCCCTGTGTCCTTGATCCCGTTGGTTGTCCCTTGGATGAGCCGTAGAGGCGTTACCCCGGGAGGCCATCTGGGTTTGCTAACTTTTGGTAGCCGCCACCACCCGGTTAACCTCTTCGTGGTGGATGAACTCCTTTGCTTTCGCTTGTATCTCCTTTCGGGTCCATACAGGCTTAGTGGTCAGCTGTTTCCTAAAGTCGTCGTTAGCAAGGCCGTTGGTTAAGCACAAGCTTGTGACTCCATCAACGAGTCCATCTATGGTTTTGCACTCGGCGTTAAACCTCTCGATATACTTCCTTTTGGTCTCATTGGGTTTCTGGACTACAGCAAGGAGGTTGATCGGATGTTTATTGCTGTCTATGCTCGTCGTTAATTCGTTGAGGAACAACTCTCTTATTTCGGAGTAGGTGGAGATAGAACCTGCCGGTAAGGACGTAAACCATTGCCTGCCTAGCCCGGTCAAGGCCACCGGGAAAGCTCGGCACTTAACCTCATCAATTGCTTCGTCACAAATCATCTGATGCTAAAAGTCGTTAAGATGGACCTAAGGATCCGTCGATCCGTCATATTTCATGTCCGTTGGTTTTACAAAATCCTTTGGGAGTTGAACTTTGAGGATCCGGTTTGAGAATGGGGTATGTCCATCGATAGAGGGGGTCCTTTCTTGCCTTCTCGTTCTCTTGTAACGACGGTATTGCTTTCGCTTCGGTTCTGAGATTCGTCTAAAGAGGATTCTCGGTCATCTGAGCTGCTTTCGTGACGTCTCCGCCGAGGTGGGGTATGTTTGCGAGGCGGTGTGCGTTCGCGAGGCGGAGTGCGTTCGCGTCTTCGAGGAGGAGTTTCGGATTTAGAGCGGGATCGATGCCGTTGTGGCGATCGTCGTCGCGATCGTAAATCCTTTGTGGCATCTTTAAGTTCCACATTCTCCTTCCGAAGCCCTTTGACTTCAGCTTCCATAGCTTGCATACGGTGTCTCAACTCCTGGATGATATTGGTGTCATCTGAACCGATCCCGCCGAATGGCCTGGGGCCTGGATTTCCGGGGCCTAGCCTGTCAAAGGCGCTGGTGCTTCGCCGACCTCCGGAGTTATCGCCATCCGGGTTGGGCTGGCCGTTTTGGGTTCCGCCCGTTTCAGCGTTCCGGCCAGCCTACTCTTGGCTGCCGTTCGCATTTGCATTGATATCAAGATCTTGTTGTTGATTTTGCTGTTGGTTCTGGCGTTGTTCGTCGCCAGAATGATTAGTGTAGGGAATTCCTTCTTCATCTTGGTTCACTGTCATTGGTTTTTGTTGGGAAGTCCCCACAGACGACGCCAATGTACAGAATGTACCTTCAAGAGGTTTGGGACTTCCGGAGGTGCCAAGGAAGAAGGCTGGAGGTTAATATGAATAAACGGTAGCATGTAGAAGAAGGGTCACCAAATAAGGATTTGGGAACCTCCGGATACACATCAATTGGGTAAGGTTTTGAAGACGTACCTGGAGGAGAGCTGATCTCCTCTTTATATACCCGTGGTGGTTCCTCTATTTTAGGGAGCCAAAATCCGTACGAGATCGATGCAGATATGATCTTATCTTGTGGGGATCCGATGATTAATGTCGTGGGCCCTTTTTGGATCCGAAGAGGAATTGGGCCGTCGTCAGCTTTGGGCCGACGTAAGAGAGGTTCGCTGTGGATTTGGGCTAGACGAGCCCAATATCCGGAACAGAAATGTTTCTCTTATTCACTGTTTTTTGTTTTACATTCTACCCTCTTATTTATATTAAATTAAGCGTACTAAAAAAAAGTACTCAGAGTACTAAAAAAATATAAAAAGTTAAACATACTGGAAAATATACTCTTATATATAATTTAACGGCATTTTTTTAGTAATTATATATCTAAAATATTAATTTCAGTATAAAGTTGCTAAATATAAATTATATTGGCACAAACTCATTTTTATTAAAATAAATTCTATAATGGTTTTCATATAATGTCGTTATTTTAAAAAGATATAATTTATTTTAATATTACTTTTTAGAATAATTGTCATCCAAATATATAAGTGGGGTGATTGCTTATAGGTATAAAAAATGGACAAGAAAGAATATGATGTGTGATATTGAGAGATGAAACAATAAAAATAAAAATCAGAAATAAAAAATAATGACATAAGATATTTTAAAATTTTAAAAAGAAAAAAATATCAATTAGAACTAAGGATTGATAAAGAATGTTTTTAATCCAAAATTTTATATTTGGAATGAATTAAACACGCTTGGAAAAATAAATAAATTTAATAACATTTATAAAAAAACTAATTTGTGAATAATAGAGGTAAATCTTTTTCGTAATTTTATTATACAAAATAACAATGTAATGATTTATTAATACCTTATTTTATTCAATTTTTTAAAAAACACATGAAACTCACTTTTATTCAACCAACATTAATTAATTTTTTCTAATAAAAAACATTAATCAATTTTAGAGATTAGAATTTTTTCTAATAAAAAAATTAGTTATCTAGCTAACATTATTCAAATTATTTATTTTATATCT
>JASCZI010271863.1:75243-93058 GCA_036250425.1 Stylosanthes scabra
AAAAAAATAAAAAGCTATTTTCTTAAAAAAATCGAAAGACGGTTGAACAGGCACAACAAGTTTTAATATTTTTCTCTACTAAAAAATAATTCTATTAAAAAGAAATTTTTTTTATATAGATCCAAGTTTTAATGATCCAAGTTCTGGAGAAAGGTTTATTTGAGCAAATAGGGAGAAATTCCACATAAAGATTTTAGGAAAAATTTGGATACAAAATCACAGTATTTTTTCTAGATAATTCCTTTACTCAATCTGATATGAAGTTAATTTGGGTAAATTAACCACTTACTAAATCAGGAACATGGAATTCTCAGCTAATTCAACAGCATTTCCAACCAAATACAGCACAAGCAATATTGCAAACTCTAATTAGGACTTAAGAGACAAAATCATATGGGGCAAAGAGAAAAATGATTCGTACAAAGTGAAATCTGGGTATTCCATCAACTTTCAATTCTACCATCCACCAATTGAATCATTACCTACTTACTTTTGAGATAAAGCACCGTGGAAAAACATTTTGAATGTTAAAAGTGCTGCTAAAGTTCAAGTGTTCCTTTGGAAGACAATGCATAGAGGCTTACCAATACGCTTGAAGATCCATTCCCATATTGCAGTTGTATCCATATTGTAAAGTTTTTATTATTTTTTTTCAGCAAAGTAAAAAACTGCCGTAAAAGTAACCCATAAATAATTTTTTCTTTTCAAAACACAAAAACCTGATGATAATGAAGAAGATGAGGAGAAGAAATATGTTTCTCCTTTTAAATCCGTTTCTGTTTTTTAAATAAATTCGGTTCTATTTTTTCAACTAAATGCAATTCATTTTTTTAACGAAGTCTGTTTTTGTTTTTCAACAAAATCCATTTCGTTTTCCTTAACGAAATTGGTTCTTTTTGTTGAAAAAAACAACAAAGGATGCTGTAGAAGAAAGATGATGAGGAGGAGGAAATCCACTTTTTTTCTTTATAAATCTATTTTTGTTTTGGAAAAAGTGACGAATGATGTAAACCCCGACAAATTAGCAAGCCAAGTCGCGGGATTAATTTTGAGATTTCACTGAAACATTTGGATTCAGTGGGTTCTTCCCAAGCAAATAGGATACGCCGTCATCCTGGACCGCGCCGTGAACTGGACCGTTAACCTGACTAGCGGTACCAGTTTAGTACTATAAGGGATTGAGTGAAGTGAAGTTGGGAGACATAGCAAGAATCGTGGAAATATTTAGGACATGAACGCGAACACCTTCGCTAAAAGTTGGCCCGGAACGGACCAAACCACGAAACTACCGAAATGCCATTAATGGGTGGCACATTAAAAATGAACCAGCTGCCCCCAAACCTTCATTCACTCTTCATTACTTGAAGGAATTGAGAAGGAAGAGCTGAATGGGCGTGCATGGTGGTGGTGGCACAACCACACTCAACTTCAATCTCTGATAACTCTTGATCCGAAGCTCCGATTGACGCTCCGTTTGCGGCTACTCGAAGCTTACCCATTCCTCTTCGATTCTATACCTCATTCAAGGTAGGGTTTTCGAATTTCCTTACTCATTCATCCATTCCAAATCTGCTGAACTTATGAACCTTGAATGCTTTGTGTTGTCGAGGTTCTTGTTGTTCTTGAAGATGATCTAGCTCAAGTATGAGTTAAGACTCATCATCCTTCCGTTGAAGTTAAGGTAATTGCAACCACTACCTTATTCTCATCATATATGAACCCCAAGTTCATGTTGGTTGGTAATCTTGTGTTCCTAGGTGTTAATGATGTTGATAGAAGTTAAAGGAAGGTTTGATGATACACTAGCAAGCTTGGTTGAGCTTGGAAACCAGGTACGGTTTAGGATTCGTTAATATGTAAGTTAATCTAGCATGATAGGCTGGGCTAGTGGCCTTAAAATGACCTTAAACATGTTGTGATTTGATGAGAATATGCAGTGGTGATGTTGTGTCTGTGTTTAAACTACATGCATGCTTGATAATGGATAGTATGTGATGTGAATGTGTTCTTCTGTGATGAAATGTGGCCTAGGAAGTGGAACTTGATGATTTTGGGAATGAACTGTAATGTATGGCATTGAAATGCTGATGAGAAATGATGTTGAAAGTGGTATGAACCCAAAGGTTTTGGCTAAAGAAAGATGAAATGTGGTTTTGGTTTGAGAAACTTGGCTTTTAACTGGTTTTCTGCAATTTCTGTCACGAACGAATTGATTCTTAACGCTTGGGAATCGATTCAGACGTTCTGGGTTGCTTGAATCTATGAATTTCTGGCACTGCGAATCGACTCTGTTCATAGCCAAATTGATTCATTTGTGGATAGAGATGAAATGCTTTCGAAATTTACAATTAGAATCGATTCTTGAGGTGCCAGAGTCGACTCGAGGTTTACGAAACTTGAAACCAACTTTAATAAATTTGACGAGTCAACTCGGAGGGGGCTGAGAATCGATTCAACTTTGGACAAAGGCTAAATGTTTTCAAAACTAGCAATTAGAATCGATTCTGAGAATCCTGGAGTCGACTCTCCTATTCAAAAACGTTGAACTCAGATTTCACTAAGTGTTGCGAATCGACTCAGACGGCTCGCGAATCGATTCAAGATTCTCCTGAAATGAAATATTTGTAATTTGACTTAAGAGAATCGATTCGTATCCTTTTAGAATCGATTCACGCTTTCAAAGAAAACCAAACCATGTATTTTAAAGGTTTCAAAGTGAAATGTAAAATGGGTATCCACTTCCTAGTGTCCACTTGAGTTTATTCATTGCAATTATATTTATGAATGGATGAATTACACAAGCTAGGTGATATGGCGAGTTTAAAAACTGACGTGACCTGCCTAGAATCTTGTGGACTATCAGACGTAGTGGGTGCACATGAGGGGCCTTCGGGCTAACGTCTCGGCTCACCAAGCAAGTAACATGAGGGGCTTTCGAGCTAACATCTCGGCTTGTTTTGGAGGGATAAGGGTATATGATATTGAAACCCCCATATATATATATAAATGAGAAAGAACGTAAACGTTCAGAGCATTGGATAGGTTGTCCTCGGGGAAGTGCGTCCGATAGTGGTCCGAGATATATACTGGATCAGTCGGGTTGGCTAAGCTGTGATAACCGACCGGATGAGCTCATCTTAGCCATAGGACTAGACATACATCATATGCATTTTCTTGACATTGTTTGGGTGTGCCTACTTGCTATTGTATTGTGATTGCTGCGTGCTTTTATGTGACTGCTTGTTGTTGTTTGTGTTTGTGTTCTCAAGTCAGTACAGGGTAATATAGATGTGGTTAATGGACATGTGTATGAACTCAAAGAACAGTACCCATATAATAGTAGTAATGGAAACCCTTCTAGCGGACTTAGAAGAGTGTAGCATGACACGTTCGGCGAGGAATCTTACGGTAAAACAAGAGTGTCGAGTAGGATTGCCTCGTGTGATCCTGCTAGCTTACTTTACGTAGTTTCGGAGCCTTTACCGTACTGAAAATCTAGTGGTTGGGATTCTCACCCCGTATTGTTCCAATGCTTTTCAGATTGCAGGTTCACAACTCTGGAAAGTAGGCGAAGCAACAAGCATAGCATGGCCATAGGTTGTTCTCCTGCGACGGTTTCAGTTTTATCTGTGTCTGGAGAATTAGGGAACTATGTGCCTAGAGTCATGTACTGCATGTATAATAGCCGCAGACTAGGAGTCTAGTCGATGAACTAATTGTACGCACTTACCTATTATATATTTTTGAAGTAAATTTCTGTAATAAAAGTATATGGCTCTACTTTTATATGAACTTATAGATGTCCTAGTTGGTTTTAAATGGCTCGTATTAGCGGACTTGTATGATGAAAGTGTCGTAATAGCTTAATATTGGGTAACCGTGTCCGCGGTGCGGCTAGTCAATATTGGGGTGTTACAAATGAGGAGAAAGAAGAATAAAATAGCGGAGAAGAATAATAAGAAGAAGGCGACTACAAGAATTGATAGAGTGAATAATGTATTTCTAAAAATTATCATAATTATCAACTGAAAATTAATAGAAAAAGTGGTTGAACAGGCGTGCTTGTAAAGCCGCTAGTATGATTTGAGGAGAATTCTTACGTGGTGAAAGTATCTAGTGGTTCACTAAGGTTTCAAGTGTTATTTCTAAAATAAAAGAAATATGTGTATATATTAGAAATAACTACAACCATATATTTAGAATTTTTTTTATAATCCTTAAAGGACTACTAGATACTTTCACCACCATAGACAAAATCATGATTTAAAACTAATAGTGAAATTTGTTGCTTCAGCAGTTCAGTTCAGCTTGTTCTTAATTCAATTTATATTTTATTTAAACTAAAAATATTTTAAAAAGTAATTTTATAAATGTCAATATTTTATTAAATTTGTGGTAGGTGATACGATTTCACCTGAAAACATTTTTAATGTTTGGTTTTAGTTTGATATTAATTTGAGTTATATACAATGTTACATCGCATTTGTGAGATCATGTGAGATTTGATATTATATTTGAGATTAATAAATTCAATGCATAGTGTCAACTCAATTTAAATTTTATTTTAAATTATTTCAAATATTCTGAATTTAATTAGTTCTCCAAATGACATAATTTTGATTGGTATTTCTTCAAAATGAATAAAAATTACATAAATCAAATGAAATATGGTAAAAATCAAACGAAAATGTGCATAAAGAAACAAATGTGTTCTAGCCTTCTAGGTGAATGAAAATATCCAAACTACTGGCCTATGCGTCTCCATAGTCATTATCATTGTTTGCTAGAGGATTGTCCTTCTTTGCACCCGATTTACCTCCGCCTATGTTGCTGCCTCCTGGGCGTACCGCATCGTAGTAGGTTGCCATCTGCTCGAGATTGCACCTCAGAGCTTCATTTTCCTTGTTGCTCGCAGCAACACGCTTTTTCTGCTCTTTTGCCAAGGCCCTGATGAGTACACAAACATAGAAAGGGTACACAGATTTCATATCTATATGTATATAAAAGCAAAATTTGTAAGCGCCAAGACAAGAACATTAATATGAATTAAAAAAACAATCATAAAATCATCAAAATCTCATAGCTTCAACCACATCCTAAAAACATAATTCTGGGAGTAAGAAGCAAAATAAAAGTGAGAGAAAAAAACACACTGAGAGTTGCGAGCGGTGCAGAAGAATCGAACTGAGGAGGAATGACAATTAGGGAAGAGAACGAAAATATCATGGCAATGACGATTGTAATTCAGATTATTGGAATTGAAGAGAAACGAAGGTGATGAAAGAGTAGCAGCACGGTGGTACTGGTGCGTGGAATTGCCATTGATCTTAGCATAATGCTTGAGAAGATGCTTCTTCGACTGGTTAGTTATTGTATGTGCTCTCCAAATGTTCGCCATTTGTTACTGCTGCTTCTTTTTCTTTACGTATTTAAGAGTGTGTGCGAGTGAGTGATATTAAAACCTTCCTTTTTTCTTATCAAGTCTTAACCCCTTTCTTCAAGGAAGAGTAGGATTTTTCTTGTCTTGGATAACAAGCCAAAGACAATTAAAGATATTTCTATTTATTTTTATGAGATTGATGACGCATATCCTAATATTCCTTCTTATTTTTCAAGAAAATTATAAGAGAAATATTTTAGTCAAAAAAAAAATTATCAAAATATTTATAGGTTCTCCAAATAAAATACATAACTATATAATTTTTTATATAAAAATGATGAATTTAATTTAAATGTACTAAAAAAATTTTACACATATATTTAATTATGTATTGTCATATTACTAAAAAATAACTATATTCGACGATCCTTGATTATCCAAAAGAACTAATTAACATGATTGAAAGACAATACAAAATGATTTAATTGTCAATACATCACAACTAAATTTAAAAATAATACATGCACAAAACATCAGCATTCATATAGCGAATTCTAAAGTGCCTCTCATAAATTGATGGCACCATGAATTATGCACATGTTTTTTAACCTGCACTAAGGGTGCACTAACAATTAATTGCTTATTCTTTATATTCGTCTCAGGTAAAAAAAGTTATCTTTTAAAATTTTAATTAATATATACTGGTAATGAATTTTTATTTATAAATAAAATAAATATGTTACTAATATGTTATTCATTTGGAAAAAGGGAAAGTGTGCCAAAGGAAATTACGTACAACCTCAAAATTTCTATCATAAACAAGCAAGTGTTACCATTTTTTCGATGCATCACTATTTTTTATTTTCATTTCTAGATGTTACGTAGCTACTTCTATGCATAAATGGATTTTAATATTTTTCGCATTATTTCTTGTGAGCAAGGTAGTGGATCCATTGTTATTGCTTCATAATCGTTTAACTTGATGTGCTTTGAATGTTGTTGCCCATTTTTTTTTTGTTTACGGATTATCTACTATGGTGACTTTCGGTGCAACATGTCTAAAAGAGGCAAATGGAACGACATGAGCACGTTACGACTTCTTTCATCCATTCCCAAAATGAGAACATGGCCATAGTGGGAAAGAAATTGCCGAAAATAGGAATCATGCTTTAAGCTTTTAGTCCTAAAGAAGGTCAAGTCGGGAAGATGGTGGTTCCCTTGACAAGATTGGCAACCCTGCCGTGGTTCTAACGTGCAGGGAAGGAGAGGTCGTCGATCTACTGTGGCTACTAGGCAGTCTAACCGAAATCCGTCACTACTTGAGCCCTGCAAAGAGACTCGATATTAAAGGTAAAAAATCATTTTGGGTTATGTTTATTATATATTGTCACGGTATTTTTGTTGTGTTGTATTGTTCAATTATAAACATAAATATTATTGGGAGGTGCTTTGGAGTATTAAAGTAAGATTTTGAATTGTAAAGTTGATGTCAAATTATTCAGAAGACAAAAATTAATTCTAAATGCTTGTTGCATCCTACATAATTTTATTAGGTTGATAATGGAAATGACCAACTACTTGATCAATATTTTATAGAAAATTTAAGGGAAAAGTATGTTTTATGCCACAAAAATATGGGGTGAAAATCAGTTTTGTCACAATCGTTTTTTTTTTCTCAAATGTGCCAAAAAAGTTGTGAATTTTCATTAAAGACACCAAATTTGGATTGTGATGACGAAAATACCCTTGTCCTTTAATGAAGGGGTTTCTCTTCCTGCGAAAAACACACACACACACATTATTCACAACGGTTGAAGGGGAGAGAGTTGAGAGAGCTCATGGAGCCCTAACGTCTTAGTGAGTGATGACAGAGCAGCAACGATGAACGTTGAACGGAATCGGAGAAGTCGGCGGCGTGAAGGTGGTGTGGTGTATAGGTTACGATTGGGGAGGCTCGTTTTAACCTCAAGCACACTCAGGCACAACGTAGCTGAGAACGTCGAAGGTAAGTTCATGAAACTCCATAATAAAGACTTCCTTCTTCGATTTTTATGGTTGACTGAGTTGTGTATGCGTTAGGGTAGGGTCCATTTTTCAGTTTGCATTAGTGTGTTAAAAGTTAGGGTTTTTTGTTTTAGGTGAAACTGTGAAAGCTGAGAATGGTGTACTTCGACATAGAACTGTATCATAGGGGGTTTTATGGATATGCTAATGGGCAAATGAAGTATGTTGGTGGTGAGAAGCTCACGATTGAGACAATGATAGTGATTTCTGGAGTGTTTTTGAGGTTGATGAACAGGTTAGGAAGCTAGGAGATGATGATGTTGCTCCGATGTGGTATAAGGATCCATCAATTGAAGATATGTCAATTGGGCTGAAGATGTTCTTGGACGACAAAGATGCTCTTGCTATGGTCAGGATTGCAAGACAGAGGGGGTATGTGCAACTCTATGTTGTCCATGATGCTGACCCTGAAGAAGGGTTCCTAGAAATCGAGTACATTGATGTTGGTGGGCCAGCTGGAGAAGATGATGATGCAGCCTTTCAAGATGGATCAAATGAGGAAGTTGGGGCTGAGGCAGATCCTCCTAATGGCCAATATGAGGGTAATGTCCAGAATGAGGGTAATGTCCAGCATGATCAAGTAATTGGGGGAGATGCTGCCATTAATGGAGAAAATGGGGGAGATGCTGCCGTGAATGTAGAAAATGGGGGAGTTGAGGATGTTGTTTCAATTACTGAAGATGGGGATGTTGGCCCTAATGCAGACCCTAATGCTGAAGAGGTGGCTGCAAATGAAGATGATGGCCCTAATGAGGAAGATGTAGTTGATGAAGATGATGGCTCTAATGATGGGATTGGGGGAGCTGATGAGAGTGGTGGTGATAGTGAAGATGCTGAGTATGTACCATCTTGCTCTGATGTGGACAGTGTGGGTGACATTCAGTTCACTGACAGTAAAGAAGAATTTGACTTGGATGATAACTTCTTTGGGGAACCAAAGTCTGATGGGAAGAAGGGTGCAGATTGGAAAGGGAAAGGGGTTGTGAATGAAGAATTTCATGATGATGGGGAGGACAGTGATGAGCTTGAAGGGGGTTATGAAGTGGGAGGACTTGATGGAGATGATGCTGAGCCTAGGGTGTTCAATGTTCACAAAAAAATTGAGAACATGGCTTGTTATGACTGGGAACCAGGGACTGTGTATGCCACAAAGGATGAGTTCAAAGACGCAGTTATTGGACATGCAGTGTATACCAAGAGGGGAATCAAGTTCCAGAAGGTTGATACCAAGAGAGTGATTGTTAATTGTCAGAAGGGATGTCCTTTCAGGCTGTATTGTGTGAAGATGAGTGGTGAAGAGACATGGCAGCTTAGGAGTGCAAAGGTGGGCCACAATTGTGCACAAGTGCAGCAGGTTGGCATCTTGAAGGTAAAGTGACTTGGTAAAGAATTTAAGAAGAAGGTTCAGAACAACCCGAAGGTGACAATCAAGGAGCTTGTGGCCAAGGCAGATAGGAACTGGAACCTTACTGTTTCAACAGCAATGGCTGCTAGGACTAGGCAAAATGCCCTTGATGAGATTCAAGGTACATATACGAAGCAATACAAACGGTTGGTAGATTATGCAGCGGAGTTGCTCCGTTCAAATCCTGGCAGTTCTGTTCACCTAAAGGTATCCAGATCCCCGGACTTTGAGCAAGAGAATCAAACATCATCTATGGTAAACTGGTGCATATTCGAACGAATTTATATATGTCTTGATGCTTGCAAGAAGGCATCGCAGCATTGTAGGCCATTTATACACCTTGACGGTTGCTTTTTGAAGACTCCACACGGAGGACAGCTTTTAACAACGGTGGGTTGGGACCCGAATGATCAGATGCTACCAATAGCATATGCCGTTGTGGAGTCAGAGAACAAGTCTAGCTGGGTTTGGTTTCTTTCTCATTTGGTGGATGACTTGGGTTTGGACAGAGCTGGCAGAGCAACCTTCATGTCAGATTAGCAGAAGGTAAGATTCTTAGTTACTAGCTTGTTTGTTGATTATCTGTTCTTGTTTGGTTTTGGCTGTGGTTGATGTGGAAGTAACTAATTTATTGTATGTTGATTGTGTTGTTGCAGGGACTGATTCCAGCTATTGAGGAGGTGATACAAGGCGTAGATGTTAGATTCTGTGTTCGCCATTTGTACAATAATTTCCGAAAGAAGCACTCGGGTCTTCACCTAAAAAGCATGATGTGCAGGTGTGTCAAGGCTTCTTGGTGGAGAGATTGGGAGAGGGAGATGAGGGAGATTAGGTTGGTAGATGAGGCTGCTTTCAGGTATCTCAACGCTATACCCCCTAGGTTCTGGTCTAGATCTAGGTTCAATTACAACTCCAAGTGTGAGACATTAGTTAATAACTTGGCAGAGAGCTTTAACAGTGCTATATTGTTACCTAGGGAGAAGCCTATATACACAATGTGTGAGGACATAAGGGTGTATTTGATGACTAGGTGGGCAGAAAATAGAGAGTTAATTACAAAATATGAGGGTTTAGTGCTCCCAATGATTAGAAAGGAGGTAGAGAGGAGGGGGAAGCATGCTGGCCAGTGGAGAGCTGCTTGGTCAGCTGCTCAGTGTTATTAGGTGCGTAAGGAGTAGAGCCAATTTGTGGTTGATCTGGCCAAGAGAGAATGCTCCTGCCGGAGGTTCCAGCTGAGTGACCTCCCCTGTGTTCATGGAATCTGCTGCATCAACTTCAAGGCTCTCAACATTGATGACTACATCGATGATTGCTACAAGCGAGAGGCATATCAAAAGTGCTATGAAGGAGTGATTCATCTGTGCAACGGACCTGATTTGTGGGAGAGAACCAACTTTGATGACATCACTCCTCCACCCTTTAGAAATCCAAGCCACAGACCTACTAAGAAGAGGAAGAGAGGACCTGTGGAAGAGGAGGGTAAGAAATCAATCCACTTGTCAAGGGCGGGGCAGGTTCAAAAGTGTTCAAATTGTGGCAAAGTTGGCCACAAAAGGAGCCGATGCAAGCTGTCTCCACAATCTGAGAGTGTATGTGTTTATATATGCCCCAGGTTTAGGGTTTCATTGGTGTGTTGGACCTTATATTGTTTATTCATGTGTGTTGTGATGAATTAGTGTATATGTTACTGCTTATTTTTTTTTTGGTGACTAGTTACTGCTTATTGTTTGATGCACTTGATATCAGTCTTATTGTTGAGTTTAGTTACAACTTTATTGCTTGTTGATTTTGTATATTGTTTGTGCTGTGAATTGCAACATTGAGATGGTGGTCTGTGATGTTTGCTAAGTGTTACTTTCTTCATTTGTGTAATTCTGGTTGGATCATTTTTCCCCTTACATGCAGGCCCATGGACGCAAAAAACCAAAGCCCAACTCTTCTTCCAATAGCAAAGGCAAGGGCAAGGGACTTCTTCATCACAACCTGTCCCTTTCCCAACCCCTGCCCGAAACCAACAAAAGACAGAGGAGGGCAGCAGCAGGGACTTCTTCATCACAACCTGTTCCAACTACAGCTGCACCAATAGCATCACCAAGGGCAACATGGCCTGGCAGGGGAAGGAGATCCACCGCTGTTGAACCACCCTCAAAAGAGCAATCCAAGCATAATCAAAGAGCCAGCAATAAAGGAGCATCACCCAAAAAATCAAAAAAGAAGCCCAGTCATGCCTCATCTTCTTCAGCCTCTCAGTCCAACAAAATGTCCACCAAGAAAACAACCAAGCCCAACACAAGGCCCAGCTCATCACAACCCGTTGGTAACAGGTCTAGATTTTGTGTTAGGCATGTTGGTGGGCCTCATCATTCCCCACAAAAATTGAGGCAAATGGCAAAGCTCTCTCCAAGAGCTTGGGGAAACATCAAGTAGCTCAACCATGTGCATCTTGGCTGAATTTCATGATTAGGAATTGTCCTTTAAATTTAATGTGTTTTGTGTTTTGGAATGGTCAAGATTCAACTGCTATTTTATACTTTTTGTAACTAGTTTGTACAAACTGATAAACCAAGTGGCTTGTATGTAATGTTTGTGGTGTTTTTTGGTGCTTCTTTTAGCACTATATATGTAATATGGGTAGCCTTTTATGTTAGGGCTGGCAGGGACCAAGACCATTTTTTTTGTAACCAAACTTGCTCAGTAATGGTGGTTTATATTTAAATGCAACTTTTGACACTTATTCACTCATAACAGGGTCTGCATTTGGTATTTTAGACAATTGTAATTTGCAAGGTTAGACATATTCTAGCAAAATTTATGCATGTTTTTTTAGTTAGTCACTTCATGACAAGATATGCATTTGGTCTTTTACACAAGTGTAACTTGCAACTTGAAAGGTTTCACATGATGTGTGCCAAAATTAAGATTTTAACATATTCACTAATAACACAGTGCAAACGCATACACACAATTAGTAACTGTCAACATGAAATTGTGCACAAATTGGTATATAAGTATTCATTGCAATCCAAGCATTGAAAGTGTTACAAAATAGAGCCTACAATAACAGAGTCTTACAAAGTCCTACACAACCATTTCACACATTCAACCTGCTCTGTCAATACCTACTACATCAACTAGAGCCCTAAATATCATCTAGCAACAACAATCAACAACACAATAACAACCCTAAACCATGTCGTTTACAATAACAGACCTATCAACCCAGAATCACAGCAGCCATTGATGCTGAGGTCTTCCACCAGAATTCTGCAACCACAAGCTACAAACCAAAGCCCACCCAACCATACCAACAAAGACAGCAATCTTCAACCTCCATTCGCAAGCCCTTAACCTACTTTTCAAAGATGACACTTTCTTCCTCAACCTTACCTTCTATAAGTCCTCCTCTTCTTGCTCCTTATCGACCCACTCAAAAAATCCACACTGCTCCCTAACCTGAAAAAAAGCAAACTCAGAAACATTCACCAAAAATCCAGAATCACCAACACCATCAACACCCACTTTCAAAGAACCAAACCAGAATGAAGTCAAAGGTCACCTACCGCATAATGGACACAACCCCAGAAATACCTCCCAGGATTCTCTTTCGTCCCCGAAACTCTCAGAACGGCTTTCTCTCCGTGATGGCATGATAGGACTCTCCTCTGCGTGCTGGCGGTGCTCCGACTTGCTCTCGACCCACGTGAGCTTTCAGAAGCCATTGCCGTTTTTTTGTGGGTTGTTCTATGTTCTTTGGGGTCTAACAGATTTGGGGATTTAGGGTTTCTCAGCATTTTGGGATTTAGGGTTTCGTCGTTTCTCTTTTTCTTTCTCTCTCGACTTATTTATAAAGAAATAACAATTAAGATTAAATTTACTTCAACTAACACTAACGGACAATAACTGTTCGGAGGGCAAAATGGTAATTCTGTTTGTTTTTAGAAAAATTGGGATCATTTCTGGCACATTTGAGGGAAAAAAAAACGATTATGACAAAACTGATTTTCACCCCATATTTTTGTGGCATAAAACATACTTTTCCCAAAACTTAATAACTAATGAACAAGGATTGATGGTGAATCAGAATGGCAATGAAGATACATTGAAGCCCATCAAATGACATAAATTGGAGAAGTTATTACTCATCAAATATGTGCAAATAATAGACATTAAATTTATGAGAGATAAGTTGCATTTTTTTTTATATTTTACTGTATGTCTTATTTGAACTTAATTTTCACCGAAAAATAGTTATAAAATAATTCAGGTTGATATGTATATTTTTTGTGCGAAGATTATTATATAAGAAACTAGGAACAAAGTATATGAATGAATTTGGGGTAATGTTTCTAAAATGTCTATTATTTTTTATATTCTACATTTCTACTACTACTTTAATATTTAATTAATTTGATAGCTCACTAAAATTTGTATACGCAATATTCGTAAAATTTTAAACTCAGAAATAAATTTCTAACTTAAAATAAATGCTCACTAAAAATATTAATCTAATTAAATATAATCAATTAATTATATATTAAATTATTTTATCTTAAAATTACACATTTAGAATAACCAAACCAAACACATTTTTTAATCGATAGTGCTACTAACTATAGTTAGGCGACTACTAGGAAGCCATGAAGTTATCATTCAAAAATTTTTAAAAAAAGTTATCATCCAAAATTAAAAAAGTTATCATCCAAATAGAATAAAAATAATTAACCATTAGGAAGCTATGAAGTTATGATCCAAAA
Source organism: Stylosanthes scabra (assembly GCA_036250425.1). Lineage (NCBI taxonomy): Eukaryota > Viridiplantae > Streptophyta > Magnoliopsida > Fabales > Fabaceae > Stylosanthes > Stylosanthes scabra. The sequence continues at coordinate 88,847 of JASCZI010271863.1, forward strand.
TTAAATAAAAAAGTTAACACCCAAAATTTTAAAAAATATCATCCAAACAGAATAAAAGCGATAATAAAAAACAGAATAAAGTGATCACCCATAGAATATATGAGTTATCATCTGTAATTCATCTATCGTCGACACCACCACTATCGCTCAGGGGCGAAGCTACCCCTTGGGAAAAGGGGGGCAATGGCCCCCTAACTTTAAAAATCAATAACAAAATTTTATAAATTTTGATTTTAACCCTCCCTAACTTTAAAAAATAGTAACAAAGTTTTATAAATTTTAATTTTAACCCCTACCAAAATTTATAATCTAACATTTTTATCAAAACAAAATGATTTTATAAATACATATATTATGTATTATGAGTGAATATATGTATTATTTAAGTTATTTTTAAAATATATATTATATTTTAACAAATATTTGATATAAATAAGTAATTTTTATATATATCTAAGTATAATTAATAAATATATTATTAAATCACTTTATTATTATTAAAAATAATTAAAAATATATGATAAAATTTAAAAAAATTAAATTTTAATTCTTAAAAAAAATTTCGTCCCCTCTAAAAAAAGGTCTAACTTCGCCACTGCTACCGCTGCCGCTTAATCCTAAACTACCACCACCGCTGCCGCTTAACTCTAAACCAACACCAATCGCAACTCTTATCAACACAATAATAACAACGAGAAAGACTCACGGTTGCGCTATGTAGAAGAAGAAGAAAAATAAGAGGAAGCGATGATGTAGGCAGTGGCGAGAGTGGAAGAAAAAGAAGAGATGACAGAAATATAAAACCCCAAACGCCAAAAACTCCTTGTTGTACGCCCTTACTTCCTACATCGCCGTCGCGATTGCGCCATGAAGAAGAAAAAGAAGAGGCTGCGACGGCGATACGTGCATCAACGACAGTGGAAGAAGAAGAGGCAGCAGGAGCGCGACGAGAGTGGCGGTGGTGGTATGGGCCGACAAGGGTGGCAGAGAGAGCGAGGGGACTAGGGGTAGTGTTTTCTTTTCGCTTTTTAAAAACAGAAAACAAGAAAATAAATCAAACATATTTTTAAAAAATTGAAAAAAAAAATGAAAATAGAAAAAAAAAAATTAATCGAAATGAACACACGTTAATCCCGGAGATCACAATAGAAAAGCGTGCCATTTACCTCCGCCGGAGATATTTCACTCTTTTCAATCCCCATAATATCCATTTCCACTTTCCACTGCCACACACTCTTCTTTTTCTTCTTCTTCTTCTTCTCTGGCAAAAACCATGGCCGACCGAAACCCTCCCTCCGACGACCTTGACCAGCTCCTCGACAGTAACCGACCTCTCCCTCCCTCCCTCTCTCTCTCCCTTCCTTCCTTCGTAACTCTTTAACACTATCACCTTCTTAATCCTTTTTCTTTTCTTTTTTTTCTATTTTTGTGCATTCAATCATTTCAGGTGCTTTGGATGATTTCCAAACCTTCAACCTAAATAATTCCTCCGCTCAAAGGTCGTTCTTCTATTCCTCTCTTTAACCCTTCCCCCCTTTCAATCATTTTCAATTTTCTTGACTGAATTTTTCTAATCTATTAGGACTGGGGAAGCAAGTGTGGCGAAGAAGGAGGCACCTCCTCTTCCTTCTGGGATTCAAGGATTAGGGTTAGGTGGTGGGTTACCCGATTTGAAGAGCAAGAAAAAGGGGAAACAGAAGGCTCCCAAAGATGCTCACGTCACTGAGGCACTTGACAAGCTGAGGGAGCAGACCAGGGAGGCGGTCAAGGGTCTCGAATTCATGGCTCCGTCCGCCGCGGCCGATGATTTCGGTAAGGATGCCATGATGGAGGATTGGGTTAAGCAGTTTGAGGACCTTGCTGTCTCTCAGTCTCAGGTAACCTTTACAATCCTTCCATTTTCATTTCCTTCAAAGTTGAAAGCTTTGTGTTGTTGGCCTATGATGCAATTTGAAATTTAAACCTTTGCTTTTGGCTTGGCTAATAAGGGGGTTGAAAATTTTTGTAATGAAAAGGGTTTCTTGTGCTGTGGTCAACTGTTTTGAGTAAAATGGTTGAGTTTGTGAAGCTGTGAAATGAGCAAGAGAGTCATGGATTTTACAGCCACCTTGTGTTTTGGTTTTTTTTTTTATATATATATAGCTGTAAGCATTAAGCTTATCATTGAGGGGTTATATTTTTACTATAATTTTCTAGACATGTATGAAGCCATGACTTAGTAAAAGGATTTCACGTCCTTGGCGCAAATTGAGTTATTCTCTAATGAAAATGCTTGATTTTTATTGTATAATACATGATTAAGCCATGGAGTGAATAGTGAATGTTGGTTATTGTGGATAGTTGTACTTTGCTTCTTCATCCCTCCAATAAAATGGAATTTGATGTTTGCTTAACTTTAATGATTTTCCTGTTGTTGTATCTTGATTTGACCGAAATGTGTACTTAGGTATCGAGTGGTCAATAGATGATTGATAAGGAGGTTGATGACTCTTGTTTATATATGCTTTTTCTTCCTTTATGATCCTTTTTCTATTCTTAAAATTGAAAACTGAGCTGCTTATTTTCTTGTAATGACAAATCCGTGTTCTCATGGTATAGAAATCATATTGATATTGCTCTCCACTTCTTGCATTTGGGGTTGTCTGATTTTGGATGGGATGTGAAATCAAGTTTGTCGTATATTTTGGCGTAGAGTTTGCATATTAAAATGCCTAAAACTTAGTTATTATGTCGAGTATTTGCTTTTATGAAATGTAGTTGTCAATATTTGTTTCTGAATAGCATGTGAATGAACCGAAATAATATGCTTCTACCGTGAATAAACTGATTTTTCTTTTAATTGTAAGTGTACTATCTTTGTTTGTAATAATTGTATAAAATACATCATGTAATGCACTCTTCTCCTCCTAGTCCCTTGAACAGATTTCCTGCTTCTTAAGTCTTAACTTAAAGAGGTTGCTTTAACTGCATCTGTAATATCTTGCTCAAAATCTTGCGTAAGGATTGAAAAACAAAGGTATTAATTACCGAAATTTTATAGAACATTTGCAATCCTCAGCTGTTAAATAATGAATGCTGTCAAAATATTCACACAAAATATGAAGCTTAAGATTGATTTTTTCCCCCTACTGTCCAATATTCTCATTTGGTTTGTAAAACTGTATGAAGTTTATTTAATTGAACTCAAGTCCTTTATTTGTTTGTTTTGCTTTATACTTGCCATGGCATTCTAAAGATAAGTAATTTCTGTTTTAAATCAGTTCTTTAATTATTATATGGCAAAATAAATTGTACTTTATTTCCTTTATTTTTTATTGTAAAACAAATTATTAATATGAGGGTTCTTATCTTCTTTTGTTACACTTAATAACTTATAGTTTGCTTGTCTGGCGATGGGGATCAGAACCTTTCCTTGCTTAAATGTGTCCAAAATTTTTAATTAAGAACTCAAGTTTGAACCCCACGTTTAGGAGGTTACTTCCATGTAGATGTCTTTTTGTTTGAGTTCGACATGGAAAAGCAACCAGCAAAAGGTTTTAGCAGGCACGTGCAACCAATGAAGCCTGGAAACATTACTTGTGTTTCATAAACTTAGCTACTTGTACTATATATGCTATTCTGTTCTTCTCTCAAATATGGGAATGAGGGAGGAGAGGACATATTGTGTGTATTACATAATATATATTGATGTTTCAATTTTTTCTCTTGGTTGGCTCTTATGCTACTTTCTGTGCTCTTCTGTTATTCCTCATCATTAGCACACTCTACCTTGTCATGATTTCTGGAAGTCAAGCTGATAATGTCATTAATTTGTTTAGGACATGGAATCTATTGTGGAGACGATGATGCGGCAACTTCTGTCCAAGGAGATTCTTCATGAACCAATGAAGGAAATAGGAGAAAGATATCCAAAGTGGTTGGAAGAGCATAAATCCAGCTTAAGCAAAGAAGACTATGATCGTTATTCACATCAGTATGAACTGATACAGAATCTGAATGAAGTTTATGAAAAGGATTCCGAGAACTTCACCAAGATTGTTGACCTCATGCATAAAATGCAAGAATGTGGACAACCACCGAATGATATCGTCCAAGAGCTTGCTCCTGATTTTGATCTAGCCAGTCTTGGCCAGATGTAAGTTTCTATCCCATTTTATCCCATCTTGAAACTGATTGCTCTGGCTGTTTTGGTGTTTATGTTGTACTGTACAG
>JASCZI010271863.1:93068-103124 GCA_036250425.1 Stylosanthes scabra
ACTTTAGCCTCTGTTTTCTTCTAAATCAAATTGATAGCCCCATATGTTCTGAAATACATGAATGATCTGTCACTGAAATTTAACTAATGGGTAGAAATTGATATAAAAATTATAACATTATGCTAAGATTTATACCATGGGCATCAAAGCATGATCTCTGTTTCTAAGTTTCTATGATGATGTTGAACATCTGAGTCAAATTTTTGAGCAATGCTGAATAAAGGACAACATGGTGCACAAGCATTCCATGTTAACACAGGGTTCAGGAAAAGGTTGCACCAAAGGGTTTAATATATTTAGCCTAATCTGATAATTATATTAGTGGCTAATTCCACAGCTTACTCAATAAATGGCCATAATTGGCTATTTATGATTTTTATCTTCTTAGTTTGCAGATAAGGTTCTTGGTAATTGGTATGGTGTTTGATGCATTTTTTGTTTCTAAACCAATAAAAAGATGATTAGTTGCATTATCTGCAAAATTGAAAAATCTAAATGTAAACCATTCTCGATGCCACTGGTCACCACCAACCCCCCTGCTTGTGGCTTCCTACAATCCTGCTCCGGCGTTCCTTATAAGAAAACTCAACCCACGAATGTTCGGTGATGTCTCTGTTTTGCCATTGACAGTTGCCTTACCACTACCAATCTGGAAAAATGTTGAGAATCCGAGAATCTAAATGGAAATTTGAGGAACAAAATGCAGAAAGATGAAAATGCAAAAGAGGATCTGCCTTTATACTTTTAGGACACAGTTCTAAAACTTAAAATTACTTGGCAGCATTTGTTTTCCTTTTCTGGAATTTCCGTCACTCTATTTATTATATTCATTCTTATAGTAGAGGTGTTTTAAAAGAGATTTATATGTAAAGTTTTACCGTAGACATGATACATGATAGGTTTTAATGATGTCGTTTGATCTATGTAGCGGACCCACCTAGTGGGATAAGGCTATGCTGTTATTGTTGTTATACTAGATTATTGGGCATGGTATCGATCAATATAAACATTTTCTCTTCCTGCAGATCTCCAGAAATGATGGACTCTCAGGCAAATTGTTCTATAATGTGAAGCTATATCTATACTTTGGCAGCTGCTGGTTTTTCAGATTCATAGGAACATTTCTTTTTCACTTGTTAGAATAAGAAGGCTTTTATTTTTGCGTTACTATTTCTCCCCCTTTGTATACTCACTGTTAAGTTCAGGTTGTATATTATATCAAGGATTACGTTTTGTGACAGCAATCATGGTACTAGTTATTGCTAGTTGCCCCACCAAAATTTGCTTTCTGATTCTTTGATAATCATTTCCTATTAGTTATTGGGATGTTTGAATCATGTTGTCTGGTTCATGAATTAATAATAATCATTTGAGTTTCAAAACAATCGATGGATGAATTTCCTATGGTTAAGAAAATTAAATGAATAAAGAATTTGATTATAACAATGTTTCTGGTTAGGTTGCAATTTTTTTTAAATAATAATTTTAGGTGTACTTTTATTTTGCCTAATCGAGTCCAACCAAATTATTTATTTTACAAGAAATAAGAGACTATTTTGATGTTAAATAGAAATTTATTTTGATATGCAATTATTTAGTTATAGGGCAAGTTACCCATATAAGCTATATGGAAACCAATATTATCAGATTATACCAAAATCAGAAAATTGATCATATTGCACCGTTTGCCATTTATATGGAATCCGTGGGACCCTGCCACAGATTCCTTGTTCTGTTAAACAAATTTTAAAGGATCCGTGGTCACGGATCCAGACCAACACTGTTTTCTTTTTTTTCTTTTGGAGTTAGTTTTAAATATGTAGTTGTTATTAGTTTTTAATAGCATTAGCGCGGATAAATGCTACGCGTTGTATCATTGAAAGTTGCCGTTCGCGTTAGAAAAAAAATTAAACGACGTCGACACGAAAATACGAAAACGTACATAAATATACGAAACACACATGTCTGCAAGTTCTGATACACATAAAGTAATGCGCGAAATTAAAGTACATAACTAACATAAGAGAACTACATATGGCATCCGGTGCTGCACCCTCGACGACGTAGAGCTTTGCGGGCCCGCCCTGGTGCTGCTGGCTTGCCTGGCTGCTCAGCCGGTGCAGGTGACATTGGAGGAGTCGGCAGACGCGCAGGCTCCATAAATGGTACGTCCCAGGAGGCACCCGGCACGTGTGATGCGGATGGAGGAGTCCCACCAAGAGCCATAAAAAGATGCGACGAACCGGACATAGGCTCGTTCAGGTCCAGATGAACCGGAGAGCCATCGAACTGCGTGTCCGGCCTGTAACCACTGCCGCCCTCGCGCATGATGTCGCTGATCAACTGCTCGAATCCGGGGCTATGTAGGTCGTCCAGGAACGCCTGCTGCGATGGGAGCTCATGGTCGACGTGATCGTGGTCCCCTAGGTCTGTGGGGTGGGTGAGAGGTAAGCCTGTGAGCTTGTCCCCGCCTCCTTTACCGCCTGACTGGTGTTGGCACCGCCCTGAGTCTGCTGGGTAGGTGCCGCATCACCCGCTCCCCGCAGCCTCTACCAGCTTTGCCGCCTCTGCGGGGTCTGCCCGCCCCTCTCTGACATGCGTAGCTCAGAGGCATGCGCCAATTCTTCTGCGTTGGTGGCGCGGCCGGCGCATCCTCAGCCATTATGTCATCCAACCACTGCCAGTCCCGAGCGGTGGTCCTCGTCCCAACCATCATCCTCCTCGCAGGTCGCCTGTTATCCGGCACATGAGGCACGTCAGGGTGCGCTGGATGTGGACCTGACTGTCTCTGTGTGGCCTCAACCGGGATCTCGTCGGGTGGTAAATGATGGAAACGATCAGCGGGGACAAGGTACCTCCTACCGGCGAGGATCCACCACCGAATAAAGTTTGCAGTGGGTAGGGCTGTCAAACGGGCCGCCCCGCTCCGCCAAAAGCCCGCCCTTAGGCGGTCTAGCCCACCCCGCCCTGCCTAGTGAGGCAGTCCTAAAATGCCACCCCGCTCCGCCTAATGGCGGGCTTGGCCCCGCCAGCCCGCAAAATTTTTAATTTTTAAATAAAAATAATTAAATTAATTAAAAAATATATATAATTTCAAAAATATATCAAAAAAATTATAATTTTTAATTAATATTATTAAAAACATCTAATTAAATATTGATTTCTTAATATAATTTTAAAAATATTTCAATAACTTATAATATTTTTACTAATTAACTAATTATTTACTTTATTTTTTTAAAAAGTAGAGATAAAAAAAGGCCCGGCGGGCTAGCCCGTCCCGCCGAAGCCCGCCAAAGCCCGCGGGCTAAATGGGGTGGGTTAGGTAGGTTTTCTTATTTTGGCGGTTTTGAAATTTTAGCCCGGCCCGCCTTTTTTGGCGAGTTAAGCGAGCCGGCCTGGCGATTTTCGGCCCGTTTGACACCCCTAGCAGTGGGGCCGGGATCAGCAGATGGTACAACCTGAAACATCTACTGAAACCTGCATACCCACAAACACGTTACATAACGTAAAATACGAAAAAATAAGTCAAAGTAAACCGGAAACCATAAATTAAACCATACCTGGTTGCCCAGAGTGCATGCCAGCGCTGAAAGGTCTGCGGAAACCACTAGTCAATCCCGCGTCCGTCGTTCGCATGCAAGAAGTCGATGCTGAGGGCCGGGTGAGGACGATTCTGAACCCCACCAAACTGCAGGATCACCCGATCAACCTGGTGCCACTCGATGGTCCCAAAGTATATAAGTGGGACGATAGAGCACCAGAGGGCTCTGTGTTCCTCCTGCAGAATGCGTCGGTCTAGCACCGCCTCTACCTCCAACGTCCGATACGGGAGACATATGAACTGCAACACGAAAAGGATGTATAAGGCAACAATATTGAATGCATGTTACATAACTAATACAGTAATACGAAGATAATAAAAATTCCAACTAACCTCGCTGAAGGGCATCAAATCGAGTTGCCTCCTGAGACGCTGCAGTCGGGGATCCTTCTCGTCGGATGTGGGGAGATACCTATACCACCTGATAATACCACAAACACGTTAACTAAGCAGCATAAAATAAAACACAAGTTAAAATTAGACAACGAAACAAATAAATTGGTTTACATGGAGGCCAATGGCCACTCAATGTCGTTGAAAGTGGGAGGGCGAAGCAAGGGAAACCGCCAGAAAATCCAGCTCTGCAGCAGATCCAACGGCCCTGCCATCTGGACGACATTCCTGTTGGCTGCTCGACACAGGCTCTTGTACAACCAGGCTAGCACTGCGAACCCCCAGCTGTATCGACCTAAATCGTCCATGCGCAGTAGATAAGGATGCCAGCGAACACGAGCCTGAGCTCCGGTCTTGTCCCTGAAAAGACAGATCGACAACAACATCCAGATGTAAGCTCTGGCATGCATGAGGACCATCTCGTCGGTCGGATGGTCAGGGAGAACTCCGAAGGTGCTCCTCAACCATGAGAACGTCATGGTGCACTGATCCGCGACCGGCGGTGTGGGTAGCTTGCCGAACATCTCCCGGAACCAGTCTCATCGTGGTCTCCCTATACCCTCTGGCATCATGTTCTCGAAGTCCCAAAGGCAGCCACTCACAGGCTCGCCGTCGATGGGGAGACCCAGCTGGTACGTGACATTCTCGAGGGTGATGGTGCACTCGCCCCACGGCATGTGGAACGAATGAGTCTTCGGTCGCCACCTCTCTACGAAAGCGCTGATGAGCGGTTCGTCAATCTTGAACCAGCGCTCGGTCAGTCTTGCAACCGGGAGCAAACCGGCCCGCTGCACGAACGGCTCAGCGCGTGGATCTAGGCCCATCCCAATCTGCCAATGGACGCTGACGATACACCTATCCTTCTGCGTTGAATAGGGACAAGTATTGAATCAGGAAAAAAAATGGGCATTTCGTAACGATCATTTAAAGCTAAACAGAATATTGATACAAAACTAACACGTAAACCCGTAAATAAGTCACGGTGAATTTAATAACATCTATTAACACCCTAAACAATAACATGTAATTTAAACTAACTTAAAACCTAAAGTAAATCACCCTAACAAATAAAGCACATCTAACTAACAAATAAATCACACGTAATTAACAAATAAATCACATCTAAATTAAAAACGTAAAAAAAAACTAACCTCGGCGTGGAGGCGACGTGTGACACCTCATTGAGGCGGTACATGTCCCGCCGGTCTTCCGCGGCAATCTCCTCGATCGAACGCTCTTCCATGATGAATACTCAAAAGGTCTCTTAATCTTTTTCTCTGACTTCTCTCTAAAAAAAATTTAACTTCTCTCTCTAAAAACCAACCTTCTCAATACGAAAGACCCTGCCACGAATTTTATAGGTTTTTATTTCACCCTGAATCCGTGGCAGGGTGCCACGGATCCCTCTTTGCACGTAGTTACACCAAATTTGTGGCAGGGTGCCACGGATCCTCCCCAAACTTTTACAAATTGATTTGAATCCGTGGTGGGGTCAAACAGATTCACGAAATCGCAACACCCTGCCACGATTCCATAAAATGGCAAACGGTGCAATGTGATCAATTTTCTAGATTTAGTGTAATCTGATAATATTGGAGTTATTTGGTTTGTGGGGTTAGTGAAGCCTAAAGGCATTTCAAAATCAGCTTGTACCAGAGAGTTGTCAAACAACAAGCGTGATTGGTCAAATAATAAGTGTGGTTGGCAAAAAAAATTCAATTCCGTACACACCGACGGTTAAGTGTTAACTCCTCAAATAATTATAGAACCCAGCTATATGCTACAACGCATTAACATTGGGAATGGGTCGGGCTGCTCGACAGGGCTCGTGGCTCGGCTCGTTTTAGGCTCGACTCATCTTGTTTTAGTAAATAGGTTAGGTTTGAGCTTTTTATAAGGCCTATTTATTAAAAAGACTAGGCCATAAGTTTTGAGAAAAGCCTGTAAAACTCGTTGGGTCAGCTCATCAAAATATTATTTTTATAAAATAATTATATTAATTAACTTAAACTTTCAATCATTCTTCCATAATATAAAAAAACAAAACAAAAACTAAGAATACCTAAAACTAAAATCAAGATTATAACTTTTTCTTTTGAATTTATGTTTATGGACTATAATTTAATTATAAATATGATCATAATATATGATTAATAATTGATACATAAATGAATTATAATTCATAAATTATGTATATGTTTCAAGATGCATCTAATATTAATTTTTTAGATTTTCTAAATTTATTATTGAGTTATAATTCATAAAATCAATTTAAGATAAGCTCGCGGGCTTGACGGACTTTTAAACAGGTCGAGCTCGAGTCTGAACAAAAGCCTATAATGGATAATATACCTAAGCTTGGGCAATAAATTTATAACATGGGCCAAACTCGCCTAAGCCAAAGCTCGGCTCGGCTCGACGCATTCTCATCCCTAAGTGTTATCAACGTTACTCTATACATTTGCCACCGCATTTTTAATTGTTTTCATATATAAAACAACTGGATTATTCATATAAAAATAAGAAAACTTAGATGTACAAGCTCATCTAAACACTTTTACTTTGGTGCTGAGTTATAATTTTTTTTTAAAAGATATTTAGAATTCTAACTTATAAATTTAATTATTCTCGTAACATCTAAATAAAGAAAATTAATTTTTTTTTACATATCTAATATTTTTAAAAAATTTATATTTGAATTCTTTACATTTAAGTATAAACTTATGAATGAGGAGTTAAAACTCTATATCATTACTTTCTTTTTATAAATATTTTTTGTGCTATAGCGGTTTCAATATTTTTGTATTGTAATTATATGTTTCAATTTAGATAAACTTAGATAAATAAAAAATTCTGTATAAAAATATTGAGGATGATATTAAGAATGGTTAGATATTTTATATACACTAGTACAAAGTAAATATAATTTAATATATTTTCTCTACACAAGTTTTAATTATTTATGATAAAAATGACGGCTAAGTCAGTTTTATGGAAGAGTGTAATTTAAACAAATTTTAATTACTAATTAGTGCAACTATCGTCTGGATATTTTTTTTCTTAGGTACAGGTGCATTTATACATTAGTAATAGCTTAATTAAAAAGTCATTGTCCGATTTTCTTTTATTAAGCTGACACTAATAACATTGGAAATTAATATCTTCATCATACTACTAATTTTTTTAACTATAAGATTAAGAATTTAATCTCTATGCACCAGTGTAAAAGAGTTTTATACATACATTTAATCAGGTATTACCACATCATCAAAAGCAATTAATTTTTAAACCCACTATTTCTAAAAACATATAAATGCATAAATCTGATTGAATGACTTTGTAAAATTTTTTACACCGTCAGTGCATCAAAATTAAACTCTAAGATTAAATTACCTGTTAGTTTTTTTTTTAAATTAATTGGTGACAAATTTAACTTCATTTAAAAATTTGGTTAGATATAAACAAAACTTACATTTGTCTAAACAGACCCCTAAGTTGACTAATAAGCCAATCCTAAATTAAATTGCTTCTTGTAGTTTGTGACATTCCATCAATGAAAGACGAAAGTTGAACATGACCTACCATTCTCTTCAAAATTATACATGAATGATAAATCCAAGCATAAATATTCTCTCCAACTAATATCACCGCACAATTATCTTTTATTTTTGTCCCCTGGAATTTCATTGTTTTTCTTTCTTGACAAGATAGCCAGAAATTTGGCATTTTTTTAGACACAAATGTCCCTTGCTGGACCAGCAAAATTCCATGTGTGGAAGATGGTAGAGTTGCATGCAAATACACACGTACCTAGAGACAAAAAAAGAAAATTACACACTTACCCTTATTTTCTTTTCCTTCAATCATAACTGAATATTGAACCCAAAAAAAAAAAAAAAAATCTGGCGGTAAAGTGTCAAATAAGAACAGAAAACAGAGGAAAGAACTATCGGTGAATTAAAGTTACTACTAGCTTTTGGATTTTTTTTTCTAATAAAAAACAATGTAAAAATAATTAAGATAATAAGAATTTTATTGTTTGGCACTTTGACCAAGAATTACTATACTTTTATGTAACAGATAATAAATAATTTTATTTGAATTTAATTTTGTAATGGGGTTGAATAGGAAAATTTTACAAATTTAATTTATTATAATTAAATTCATACATAACTTAAAATGATTTTCTAAAAAAGTTACATAATTATATAAAATATTTTATACAATTAGTATATTAATATTAGACTCTTTTATTTTGAGTGATGTCACGTGATCAATAAAATTTATTCTTAAGTATTAAATATTAAAATTTTAATACTTAGACTTTAAGTTTTTAAATTTTTAAAATATAAAAATAAAGTATTAACTTAAAATGTTGGATAATAATAAACAATATTAGTTTCTAATTTTTTTTTTACTCTTAACCAAAATAAATTATAACTCATTCTCCAAGATCAAGATAAAAAAGTCAAATATCTTTTCCTAACTTATATCAAAGGCTACTCTATCTTGTGATTTTTATAGTTTTTTTTTTCTTTTTGACAGGTTTGATTTTTATAGTTAACCAAAATAGATTGTTATTTTGTATATTTTGTTTGCGTTAAAAATAAAGTTGTCAATCAATCAATTTGTCATAAAAAATAAGGGGTCTGAAAATTGAGGTGTATTCATGTTTCATGCCAAAATAAATAAATAAAATAAATTATAAATAATCCAAAATTGAAATACGATGGTAGTTCTCTTGGTGACGGTGGTAGGTGGAGTGCTGCGAGATCGAGGGATTTCGATTTCCTCTTCTTACTAAATATTCTAAATTCTCTCTCTCTCTCTCTGATTCTACAAAATTTTCATTGATTTTTCTTCTTTTTGCTTCGTGGCACAAAACGCTGCGTTTCATTCAGGCTGAAGCTTTGCAGTTTCCGGGTAATGCTTTCTCCTTCCATTTTTCCTCATCGATTCACAGGTTCTTCTTCGATTTCGTCAATTTTGAAGTTCGCAGATCTGTTCTTGTCGCTGCGACTTCTGCAACTCGAGATTGTGTTTTTAGGGAGCAGTGAATTCTCGAGTTGGTTTTTTTGGATCTCGAGTTAAAGCTCCGTTACGGAGTTGAAATTAGGGATTGTTTAGTGGGAATTGGGAATTGAGTTTTTGGTTGAGCAAGGGTTAGGGTTTTTGAAGGAGATGGCTTCGAATCCTCCATTTCAGTTGGAGGATCAGACGGATGAGGATTTCTTCGATAAGCTTGTTGAGGACGATGATGATGTCCACGTGGCACCTGTTAAGCCCATGGCGCATGATGTAAGCAGTGATTCCGATGATCCCGCCAAAGAGTTTGCAAATCTCGGAATCACCGATTCCGATGCCAGCGTCGCATCTGAGAATTCAGGTGTCGTCAAAAGTGGGATTGAGCTGAATAGTAGAAAAGATGATGGCAATAAATCTGATGTTGGAACCGTTGCAGGTGGTTATGAAAAGGGAGGTTTTATGGCGTCCTTGAGTGAAGGGACTGTAGATCTAGGAAGTCATGCAGCCGGATCCGGATCCGGATCCGAGGCTTCGAACGGTTTGAGTGCCGGCAAGAGTAATGGAGCTGCCGGTCCAGAGATTAAGCAAATCGGTTGGAATGCTTTTAATCTGGATTCTAGCGGAGGTGAAGGCTTTTCTGACTTTTTCAGTGAATTTGGGGATCAGTCCAGTGGGGAGTTTGTTGGGAAAGTGTATGGTGATTCTAATGGTGAAATGAAACATGATAATGGAATTCAAAGTGATGGATTAAATAGTTCGCTTACTTATGCTCAATACCAAGAGGGTCAAGGTTATGATGCATCTCTTGAAAATAGCACAAGTGGACAAGATCTGGGTAACAGCCAGGATTGGGAAAATCTCTATCCGGGTTGGAAGTATGACTACAATACTGGGCAATGGTATCAAGTTGATGACAGTGCGACGGCTGCAACTCAGGGAAGCACTGATGCCAATGCAGCAGTGGCAGCAGGTTGGCCTGCTGCTTCTGATGCTACAGCAGAGATCTCCTATGAGCAGCAACCTTCTCAGTCGAT
>JASCZI010271863.1:114934-130133 GCA_036250425.1 Stylosanthes scabra
TAAACTCTTCGATCTTATGAAGTCAATTGAGATTAAAAAAAAATCTTCAATTGTCGCATTAAATATCTCGTTAATAGTTTTGTGATGAAATTAAAAGACTAGCTAATTGAGTAAATTAAATTAGGGTGGCAACCGCCAATCTACCTTAATATGTCGTTAATATTTTTGTGATGATGAAATTAAAAGACTAGCTAATTGAGTAAATTAAATTCTGAAGACTAAATTGAAATGTGAGTTTAACTCTAATATTTTCTCTTTACAACTGTATGACCTTATGTTTCATTAGATGATAACTTAAGTGCAGTTAATTTCATATGAAGTTGTTATTTAAAATTGTTAAATTATATTTTAGTTAAATATATCAATTCATTTAAGGATAATTAATAAACAATTTCACATGAATTCAACTGTAATTTGAGTATAACGGTTTTATTATATATGAATTGTAGGATAGAATAATTACGTGTGATGAATGGTGTGAGTCGCATGCATTTGGTGCCATGACTTCACATGCTTGCCACTTAGATTTGATTAATCTTTCTGACCAAAAAAAAAGATTAGATTAATCTTTTGATTTAGAAGTTAAAGTAATAATTATTTGCTGGCATCGCACATACGTACACAAAGTCTAATATCGACAAATATATGGGTCATTATCGAGTCCTCCCCAATAGGGAAAACCCTACTATTACTGTGCCTCAACTCTATATTCAATCTCGTGACTATCATAATAAAATATTATAAAAAAAGTTGAAATCCAATATTATATGAGTAAGTCTAGGGAGCCAACATTAAAAAATTTATAGGGAGTCAATGTTAATTTTTTTTTTTATTTCCTTTTTTATCACCAATTATTTCCCTAATTACATTCATGGACTCTTTATAGGCTCCCCTAAAGTTGGTTCCCTAACATTATTCAAAGTACATATTTAACATTACAATCAATAATATTTATTATTTGTATTGGTTAAAATACGTACCAAAATAATATATGAGGTGAAATAATTTTTATTTTTTAATTCATGTCTTATAAAAATTATTTAATAACTAATTTTAAAATATTTATAACTATTCTAAAAAATATTTAAAATTTATTTAAACAATTTATTTTTAGTGAGTTTTTTCTTCATTAATTTGTAAGAGTCTCAACGGCCAATGAGAGATGAGTTTACTTTTAGTGAATTGGATGAGATTGGCTAATGGCTGTGAGTAACCATACGTAGCCATAATTTAGAGTTACTATATAGATCGATGATTAATTCGTCGCCTCGCGAATTTGAACTTTATTATTTTTTTTATCAAAAATATATTGGGAGAGAGGTTCGAATCCGAGACCTCTACAGGGGAAAGGGACATATGCCACTTGAGCTACAGCTCATTGGCATTTGCATACCATTTAAAGAATTATTAGTTCCGCTATTTACATACCTTTTTAGTAGACATCAAATTGATATCCATATAAAATACGCTCATTAATACTTTAACTACATTTCATCTTTTGTGGTTCACCTAATAAATGCATTTTTATACAAATGTAAAAGTATTGTCTATTAAAAGGGTGTATAAATAGCATTATTGAAGAATTATTATTGCTGGTCAATAGATTATTGTATATTTAAGACATGACGTTTATGTATTTAATTAAATAATAATTAATAAAAAACAATTATAGCTACCTAATATGTTTATGTATTTAATTAAACTTTTTCTTTGTAACATTAGTTCTCGGTCATTGTTGAAAATTATTATATGCCTATTTCGCTCTCAAATCTTGATATTAATTGCGACATTATTTGTCTATCTAGCTCATTCTTTCATTATCATTGCATTGCATGTCTTAATTCAACTAACATTCCTATTCTTTTCATTCACCAACGATTCTTTCTTTCTTTCTTTAGAAAAGAAAGAATTATTAAATAATTGATTTCTAAATTTCAAAAAGTCAATACAAAATATATGATAGCCACATATTTCAAAATCTTGCTTCATGTTTAGGATTAGATTGAATTTAATTAACCCTCAAAAGTCAAAACTAGTCAAGATAGAAAAGCAAAAACCTTTACAGCTTCATAATTCACATCAACCCCGTGATTCTGTATATATAACTAGAAAAGAATTATTGCTAAATAATGCAAATTTTAAGCCCAGTACAAGCAAGAAAACATAGTATATGCTTCAAGAAATGTAGAATTTATTTTCTAATTGACATTGAAAAGAAAAAACTATCTAAATAGCAATTTTAAAATATCCGTATTTATATTAAAGAGAATATTAACAACCATTTAAATATTTTATTTTTAATGAGTTGATATTCATCCATTGCAATGTCATCAATTTTATGGGTTTGATGTAGTACATAGATATCATCTTCTTTCGGATGGATATCGGCCACTGAATTTTGCATTGGGTTAGAAAGAAGGAACCTCATTCATTAACGGTCACTTGAGGAAGAAATAATAATGCATTTTGTGCATGATACATACATGATGGTCCCAACTCCCAAACTTCCAATATAGACGGATAAATATAATGTATTCTTGTATTGTATCTATATCATGCCAAATAAAGCCAATTACCATTTCCATCTTAATCTCTTTTTTTTTTTTTTGCCATTTACAAAAGTTATTGGCCCCCAGATAAAAATTTCTCAAGTAAGCCTAGGGGTGTTCATGGGTAACAGATATTCAATTACCCGTCCGAATTCGAACCAAACTAATTAAATTGGTTTAAGACCCAATGAGTAATTGGGTATAAATCGGGTCACATCCGATTATATCCGACTTCTATTGGTTCGGGTATCAGTTTTGAGGGAGTGAAACCCGAACAAACCTGTATACTCGATTACCCTAAATATTATTTTTAAAAAAATAAAAAATATGATAATATATAAACATTTTTTAGTACATTACTCATCCTAACCTAATAAATTCATGAAGGACTTATTTTTAATTAATTTTATTAGTTATTTGTTAATATGTATTTTTTTATTTTTTTCTATTTTTTATTTTTATTTTTTTTTTAATTTAATGTTTCATCTGGTACTTGAACCGAACCAACCGTCATTTAATCGGGTTGGTTCGGTTCAGGTCTAGACACAAAAAATTGAAAAACCGAATCAATTTCATTTTAATTGGTTCGGTTCTTATTTCACATCAAACTTAAACCAACCCGACCGTGAAGTCAACATCAAATTTTTTTTGTAATACTGTGGGGAAGAGTAATGTTTTGATGAAAAATGAAGGTTACGTTTTTTTTAGTAAAACAAAAAACAAAAGAAAAATCATCATGTGCTGCACGTGTTTAAATTTCTAAATTTAGTAAAATTCTTCCCTCTTCATCCAATTATAGTCTTCACAAAAAAACTCCCATTTTTTCCCCTAAAGCTTGGACCCCAAACCACAAATGTTACGTTGATTACATCTTATAGAGTTACAACTAGAACATGAATTTGTAGAATTTAGATACGAGGATGTGGCGGGTCTCCTTGTTTCGGACCGGTATTTCTTTAGGAGTGGAGTTGTACCTACTAGAGATTTCGATGCTTAAATCAATAATAGTCTAACAATTACTAAGATTAAAGGTTATATGTGATACTTGTGAGGAATTTTTCTTCCAGCATTTATAATCATCGATGGCGCTGGAGATTTGGAAGATCTTTAGAGATTTCACCTTCTTTAGGGAGAGATAATCTTGATTTTAGTCAATAATCATATTTATTGAGTCATTCATATTGTTTTAGCTCTGACTACGAGCTTAACTGTAACAACAGTCGTCCCTACTTAACTCAACATTCTTACCACTTAAAAAAGATATGAGAATATGATAAAAAATGAGGATAACAACCATGAAAATAAGGCATCCTGGAGGGACATAGTTGCAAGTAATAAGTACAAGGAAGACCCTCCTGACAGTGTTTGAGGATGGCAAGTACATGGGGTATAAGAGGAAATGAAAACAATTGCATGACACAAAAGAATAGCAGAATGTCACTGAATCTAATAAATTGAAGAAAATGGAACTTGAGCCACATATGATTTTTGTGGACAACTTACCTAACTGTGTCTCAAAGAGAGCCTTGTTTTATGTTTTTGGCTTTCATGGCAATGTTGTTGATGCATTCATCTCAAGAAACCAAAGAGGAGGAGCGACTAGAGTGATTGATAAATTGAATGGGGTACGCTGGGAGGGTAAGGTCATAATTGTCAAAGAAGCAAGATTCAAGAGAGGTGAAACGGATAGAGGTAAAAATGTACGGAAAGACGACGAGAAAGCATTTGGAAAAAGGAGAGGTAATAGAGGATAAGAATACAGTTGAAAATGGTGGAAATGTTAACAATGCAATTGTCATGAAGGAAGTTATTCAATGTTTTGATAGGAGGAAAATTAAGGTATTGTCGTCCTTGAAGCAAAGAGAATTGCTAAATAAAAGCATCTTGGTCGAAAAGTTTTAAACCGATAAAGGTCGAGAATGTAGTGCAGGGGTTCAAGAAATTATTTGAAGAATCGGAAGATTAGAGTGTAGATACTTTGATCCTAATAAATGCATCATCTCGTTTGAATCAGTGGATTTGAGAGAGAAAGCTCTCACAAGCAGTTTATGTCGAAGTTCTTTGATGAGATTATACGTTACTGAGCTGCCTATTCATATTTGATCCAAAGATACATTCGATCAAATAGCAAAAGGGTTGGCCGGTTGGGCGGGAAGTTAGTGATGCAATATGATTTAATAGATGAGGGAGCTTCTTTTAGTGTAGCAAGAATACTTATTGATTGTTATGAATGGGAACCCATACAATAGTGGATTTTAGTAAATTGTGAAGATTTGGTCTTTGAAGTATACGTCAAGGAATTTGGAGGGGAGGTTTTAAGTTTTTAGGTGCACCCATAAAAGAATGTAATGCCTAATAGAAGTTGCTGAACTTGCTGATCACCGAAATTCATAGAAGTTGCGGTTGAGAATTCAACGGAAGTGAAAGTCTTTGATGGAGAAAGGTGGAAACAAAGTGAAAGTTGGTACAGACCCATTAATCGAGGATATCATTAATGGTAAATGGTTATCTGTGCAATGGTGCATGCGGGAGAGTAATGGCGGCGCAAACAAGGAATGAAATGTAGGTGAGACCTTCCAGCAACAATGTTTATTATTATTTATTTATTTTGGTATAATGGAGGGCCAAAGGCCCAAGAACAATATTTAATGAATATAATGGATGAGGTTCTAATAAATGAGCCAATTCTCATGAAGTGTGGTTAGACCCTATGTATATTGAGTCCCATATTGAGAAAAATAATTATGTTAATTGTTTGGGCCTCGTAGCTTTATTTGATGAAGGAAGGGACATGGAAAAGAATCACTCTTCAACATCCTGCCCATTCTCGCCATGATTCGGGCTGTGCACAAAGGAGGCCCATGTGCATAAAGAGATCCAATAAAGAATTTTGACAATTGATCTTGGGCTGGAGCATGATAGGGATCCGATTAAGACAGTTAAAAATAGTGTAACGTCTATGGAGAACTTTATAGTTCTAAACAAATATGTGATGTAGGTGGGATCATTTTCGGCGAAGAGAGTAAAGAAATTCTGTTGAAGAATTTGTTAGATAAAAGTGGTAGCTTGGAGAAAGTACGAGGTGCAAAATTGAAAAAGTGCAGGGCGGGAAACCGTGCGTTGCCGATGCAAAGAATCGTTTTGGGGTCCTCTAAGAGAATCTTCCTGTTAGATGTGAAACTTGCTCCTAAATAAAATCTTAACCCTAAAATGTTAGAGGGCTTGAGGGCAATGGTAAGGTAATGGTTAGATGTGCATGTTCTGAAAATAAAATAGATTTTATGGAAATTGTTGAAACAAAGGAGAGCTTGTATCGAAGCCTATATGTGAGAGTTTGGGGTTGAATCGAGGATATGATTTGGGAAGGTGTTGATGTCGTTGACGTTGTAGGTGGTATACTATATATTTGGAAGAACAAATTTTTTAATACAAGAAAGCGAGAGTTAAAGCTTACGGGGGTAATTAAAGATACTGGATTCGAATGTGCATTATGCATGTCTATGCACCCTAACTAAAAGAAGAGTATATTTAGGGTTGCACATGGATTGGATCAGATTTGTGTATCTACGGTGAATATCCACATCTGATCCGGAAATTGAGGATCTGATTTGATCCATACTTTCATATGATCGGATCGCGGATGTGCAATAGGTATTTGTGAATCCGCACTTAATGAAAAAATTATAAACAAAAATAGAAAATATATATATCTCATATGTTGGTAACCCTAACCTCCAAGTCCAATCCCTAATTCTAGGCTTCTGTCTGCTCCACACACTATCCTCCATCATCACTGCCTTACCGTTCTCCACACATATATCCATAATGCTAAATGTTGGGTTGTGAAATTAGGTTTGTGTTTTTAACCCAAAAACAAAAGAATTTTTCATAACAAGTTGATAAAAAAAGGTTTCAAATGTGCCACAATTTTTAGGTCCTTTATCGCTTAAGGATTGATTAGATGAGGGAGGAGCTTTGACGTTAACGGCTACACTAAAGTTCTCACCCGCAACAATGGAATCTTCATAGGAGGGGTTGTTAGTGGCGGAGACCTACACAGACCAACAAGCACCATTGAAGATTCGAAGCTCAAACGCACCACTACATCAACGCTCACAGGTGTCTTTGGCAGCTATGGGCGACGGGAACCGTAGGGACCCTGCAGCGGCGATTTCTAGTGATAGGCGTTAGGGGCATCGTTGCTTGATAGACAACGACGACGACACTCTCTCATTCGGACGTGGTGGATGAAGACCAGTAGTGGCATCGACAACGATGTGTCTTGCTATAATCAAAGACGAAGACACAGTTTGACTTGGATGCGACGGAGGATGACCAGGAAGGAGCAGCAGCGACAGTGAGAATAGAGGTCACTTGGTAATAGCGGAAACATCCATACAACATAAAGGAAGAAATGTTTACTAGTTTCGAAGGGAATAGGGTGAGGGAAGTGGATCGGGCACGATCTTTAAATTCGAGTTCGGATAAGGTTATTGGGCATATCCCATGATCCAAAAAAAGTTGTTTTATTTATTTATTTTAATGGAATCGTCTTAAGATATTTGTACTAATAAGTAACAATTAACCCATGGTTATGTTCTCCCAATTAAAAGCCCATCCATGGGTCTTTCACGAACAATAACTCCCAAAAATTTTTAGGCATGAATCATGATCGAAAAGGGAACATTCATTTTTTGTACAGTAATAGTCCAACTACATTACTTTAGCCTGATACAAATATGACAAACACAGACCAAGTCATGGGCATTGAAAACGAATATAAAATTCTATTCAAACACCTCTCTAGAAATGCTTACTAACCATGTCCAGCCAACCACCTATCAAGAACTTGTTGGATCACATAAGTGTCTTCATTAGATGACAATTCAAGTGTCTTCATAGTAAACATTCTCTTAGTTTTTTAGGTCATAGTACACTACCCTCATCTTTATGGCACATCGTACCTCTTGAGTTGTGCTTTAGACTCAAACAATTTTAAGAAATTGTGTATCATCTTTGGACTTAATTTTGTTTCTATCTTTTCTTTTACTATGGTAGCTCCTAATCCTAGTAGTGTATCACTGGCAAATAAATTATTATATGTATAAGGCGAGATTTGAATCCAGCTTAAACGATCTAGTAAGTTAAGATTAAAGGTAAAATATACTTTTTGTACCTGAAGTTTGCAAAAAGTTTCAAAAGTATCCCCAAGTTTCAATTTGATTAAATTTTGTCCTTAAAGTTTGTGAATTGCATTAATTTTACCCTTTAGTCTATTTCACCGTTAAATGTAGATAACAAACGTTAGTAATCTGCCAATAACAGTGTTTGATGTTGCTTACACCACTACAAGAAATTAGGCTTATAGCTACACTTTTTTTATGCTACGCTTCAAAAGCGTGGGAATAGAGCCTTGTCGCTACGCTTATATGGGGGTGGTGATTGATTAACGATGTTGCTACGTTTTTAATGGTACGCTTGAAAAAGCGTGGGAATAGAGAGCAACTGGCATGCTTTAAACGTGACGGTTTAGGTTGACCCCTATTGCCACCCTTTTTTATAGCCACGCTTCTTAAACGTGGCGGAAGGTGATCTATTGCTACGCTTATTTAAAGGGTGGGGATTGAGTATCATGGAGGCACGCTTTTAAAGCGTAGCCCATATTTTGTTAATGTGACGATTAAAAAAATACCAATAAAATTCCCACCAATTATTTTATATTGAATCAATCCTAAATTTTTTTCCTTTTGGCTCTAAAATTTTTGAGTTTGGCGCTAACACAATTTAGTTTTATAAAAAACAAAACTATTTAGTTTTGGACTTAGGCAAAAAAAAAAACAGAAAAAAAAACAGACAAATACTCCATGATTTGCTCAAAATTTTTGCTCAACTTAGAGGAGATTGACACCACTGCTGCAGTCGTTCCACACCGCTCTAGCTAAAATCGTGGTCACTGTTGTGGATTAATAGGAAAAGGATTTATTGCGTTTTGATCGCTGCAAGTTTGATCAATTGAGGTAGGACTTCTGAATGCTACATGTGGGAATGTTACAGAGCTTATCATAGCAATTTTTTGCACTCAGTAACAACAATATTGCTGTGGTTAAGTATTCTCTTCTTGGTTTCATACTCTCAAACCTTCTTTTGGTTCTTGGAACTTCCCTACTTTGTGGTGGCATTGCAAATCTTATGCAGAAACAAAAATATGACATAGTAAGTCCATGCATGCATGAAATTCTCTTCAAATTGTGTGTGTAATTATGGTTTTGTAGAATTGATTGAAAAATTAATGTTGTTTGCAATTTCCTTCTTGCATGTTGTTTGATTGATTTACAGAGGTGAGCTGATGTGAACTCACTTATGTTGCTTTTGGCATTGTTGTGTCACTTGCTCCCATTGATGTTAAGATATGGCGGCTGCAATGGCCGAGGCATCCTTGAGTTTGTCTAGAGCTGCTAGCCTTGTGATGTTGTTAGCTTATTGTGCTTACATTGCATTCTAGTTTTGGACTCACCGGAAAATGTTCGAAGCACAAGTAGATGTATGCATTATGCAACTCTTTTATAACTGTGATTCTTATTTGTGAAGGTTCAATTAACTGATGAGTTGTGATCATGGTTTGGTGTAGGGTGCTGATGATGATGAACAACGTATGATGATGAATAATGTAGAAATGATTCAGAAGAAGCAGTGATAGGTTTCTGGATTGGGATTGTTTGGCTTGTTGGAATGAATGCAATCATTGCTTTGTTGTCAGAATATGTGGTGCAGACTATAGAGGTAATCCACTGCATTTTATTTGATTCACAATATCTATTAATTATTGATTTTAGAATCCGTAATTAGTGTGCAAATGATTGTTAGTTCATAGATTTTGTAAACTTTGAATTCAATTTGAGTATTATGTCACTAACTAAGATTTCAATCTTAATCTGAACAGGATGCATCAAATTCATGGGGCTTGTCTGTGAGTTTCATCAGCATAATCTTGATCGCGATAGTTGAAAATGCAGCCGAACACATCGGAGCTGTCATATTTGCTTTCAAGAACAAGCTGGTATGAACTTAGAAAATAGAAAATTATATAAAATTTAATAGTAACTTCTTTTAATTTTCTTGGAACTAATATGAATTTTTTTGCAGGACATCACATTAGGTGTTGCTTTGGGGTCTGCAACTCAGATTAGCATGTTTGTGGTAAGATTCAAGCTTACAATGAAAATAATATTTTATTAATGAAAATAACTTTATTATACTTCAATTGAAATTTTATTTTTTAATTATAATATTTAGGTTCCAATGTGTGTGATTGTTGGTTGGATCCTTGGCATAAAAATGGACCTCAAGTTCAACCCATGGAGACATGTTCTCTTGCTTTAGTGTATGGTAATATTCAATTTTATATTCAATTTTTCAATCATATTAACTCTTCCTTTGATTTATGTTCTATAGGATGAAACTTCTACCTACATGAAAGGCCTTGTTCTCCTTCTTTGCTACATTGTTATTGGGGTCTGCTTTTTCGTTCAGAGAACACCCTTTGTTAATTTTAATATAGTATGGTTACATATAAATATTGAAAATAAAAGAAGAATAATGTTATACATTCATGAAGATAATTCATATCTAAATTTTTGTTCACCTCTTTTTCCTTCTAGATCAATCTAATGATGAAGTTAATAATGCGATGTTTAAACCAGCAACCGATGCAGATTTTAGAGCTTAATAGGTAAGTTCTTTCTCTATAGCACATTTTTCTTACTGTTAGAATCTCTTATCGGTTTTACTTTTTGGGACAAATAGTATCATGACATGGTATAAATACTTCTATGACTGAGAAAACATTTCTATCTTTGGTGAATGATACAGAAACCGTAGTGAATCATTTGAATGCACTTGATTGCAGGTTTTGATCTACTTTAGTCTAAAGATGAAGGGTAGCACAATCAATGGTTTATTCATTAATCTAAGTATTTGTTTACTGTGCCTAGATGAACTACAAGATGTGGCATGGACATGTTCCCATGAATTGATCCTTCAACCTTATTCCAAAAAAAAAAGTGTAACTGCATCCCTAACACTACATAAGCCAATCAGTACTCTTCTGTTGTATTATTCACTACACAAGCCAAAAGATGTTTGTATGTGTTTATGTTTGATGCCTGAAAAGAAAGTCTAACTTTGCAGCAAAGACAATTATAATAAGAAAAACAAGAACAGAATAACAAAAAAGGACAATAATAAAAATGAAAGCAAAAGAAGAAGTGAGAAGGCTTCACATAATTTACTGTCCTTGTATGGCCATGTATATATTTATCTCTGTGTTCTTTCCTTTAATTTAGTTTTGTTTATTCTAGAATAATTATTCCTTCTATTGTTATTATTTGATTCTACTTACTTAATTACTTGATAATGATTTTGCATTTGTGTTTGTGTTTTGTTGAAAAAAGATGCTAAGAGGTGGCTTGGAGAATTGAGAGGAAAAGACATGCAAGAAGCATTTTCTTGGTCCTCAAGAGGTAGTGCTTATGATCACAAATTATTTATATTGATAATTGATAACGTGCAATACAGGTTTGAGAAGAAACGTTGAGCAAAACACGTATACTCCTCTAAGTTTTCAAGAAGCTGTGGTGGCAAAGATTTATTGCTGTTATGTTTGCTCCGGTAGAAGTAGTGTAAAATAGGATGGATGAAAAGTGTTGTGATAGAGGCCTAGAATTAGGATATTAGCTTTTTATTATAAAATTGTCAATTTTTTTAGATGTCTTTTTTGTTAATTGAAGATGATTATTTTCTTTTAAATGTTTTTTATGTAATCCATATGAACCAATAAGGATTTACATTTTTAATATTTTTATTGTATTGTTTCTATATATTTTTTTATTTGAAAAAGGAAATGGCCACATTATGAAAGCGTGGCAACAAATTCTAACTAAGCACATTTAAAAAAACGTGGCAATTGATACTAAAAGGCATGCTTAAAAAGCGTGGCAATAGAGTTAGATATTGCCTAGTTTTCAAGCGTAGCAATAGACGAAGATCAAAAGCTACACTGAAAAGCGTGGCAAATTTAAAAAGCGTGCCGTTAACTGCAAAAGCGTGGCCAATTTAAATAGGTACGCTTTTGTTTTTAATTATTCTTTTATCATTTGTAATTAATTTTTTTAAAAAAATTCAAAATACAAAAGCCATACGAACCGTAATCCCTTTTCTTTCATCTTCTTTTTCTCTTCTCCCGATTCTTGTCATGTATGGTGCATGAGTTATCTTCAAAGTGTAATATGTAACCTTTCTCCATCATTTGGCCAATACTGAGTATATTTTGAGCAAGTTTAAGAACTAATAGAACATCATGGATCTTCTTAGTTCCTGTGTTAGTGTCGACAATGATTGTGCCTTTGCCATCTGCTTTCATGATCGTTCCGTCTCCAAGTCTGATGCCAGATCGAACAGATTTGTTGATGTCGTTAAATAGGCTTTGATCACCTATCATGTGATTACTACAACCACTGTTGAGATACCATAGTTTGTCTTTCTTCTTTCATTCTTCTTGCAAGGATGCATAGAAGAGACATTCTTTTCCCTCCTTTTATTTAGAGAAGTTTGCGCGATGGTTGATCTTCATTTTACAATCTTTCTCAATATGCCGTAACCTTTTGTAATTGCGACATTGTGGTTTCCCATGTTACCAACAATCTTTCTCTAGGTGATTGATTTTCTTGCATATGCCACATGGAGGATATTGTTTTCTATTTTCATTTTTATTTTTCTAAAAGTTTCTTTCTTTCCAGAATTTTCTTGTATTTTTCATCCTCCTCTTTTATTTAGATTCTGAGAATTTATATTGAGCTTAGACTGAAATGCATTTTCAATAGAATCTTCTTCATCTCGATTTGCCAGTCTTTGTTCAAAAGCATGTGGCGAGCTTATTAACTCCATTAATGTTAGCTTTGATAAATCCTTAGTATCCTCAATTGTAGATGCTTTAGGATCAAATTTTGGTGGCAAGCTAATTAGTATTTTCTTCACTATTTTTTTATCAGAAAAATCCTCTTTAAGAGCTTTCATTTCAATCACTAAGCTCATTAATCTTGCATAGAAACCTTTTATTTTCTCATAATATTTCATTTTCATATTGGTGTATTGTTTTCTTAGATTTTGGAGGAGGATTGTGCGTACCTTTGTGTCGCCTCTGAACTCTTCCTCCAAGTTATCCCATACTTCTTTAGCTAACGACATTCCTCTTATCTTTGAGAAAATTGTCTTTGTCACAGCTTGTTGGAGGAAGCATAGAGCAATATAGTTTCTTTGTTGATCCTCCTTTAATTTCTTCTTTTCTGCGGCGAAAAGTGTTGCGGATTCTCCGGTTGGTGAACCCTACATGGACAACCTCCCACAAGTCTTGTGCTTGTAGAAAGGTTTTCATTTGAGAATGCCAATCCTCATAATTGTCTTCGGATAATGTGGGAACGAGAATATTTATTATGGTTGAAATAGTCATAGTTTTGGAAAAGTTTGTTTGAGTATGTTATGATGTGGTGATTGAATAGTTGATAGGCTTTGAAGAAAAATTCTACGCCCAGTAGATGATTGAACGTAGCTTTGGTACCACTAATAGTTTTATGAAAATAGTTTGAAGTTGGTTTAGTGTGTTGTGTGCTCGAAGAGCAGAAGGACAACTTGATGCGGAAATGGTTTTGGATATAGTTTGAGAAATGTGATAGTTTTATTATTGATGAATTTTGAAGAGAGTACAAGGTTTTGTGATAGTTTTTGTGTTGTTGGTTCTAGTTAGTTACAATGAGTAGTGATTGCCTATTTATAGGCTTTACAAGTTTTCTAAAAAATTCTATCTAAATAATGTCTTAGATTTTTCTAGATTATAACTTTCTAGATATTTCTAGTACTAAGTATATTTATTATTTAGTTTCTAGATTTTTCTATTACAATATCTAGATGTTTAATCTTATAAAACATAATTATGAGAATTCTAGAAATTTCTACAAATTGTAAGAACATTAATACTTACTCATTCATGTACAAGAGGCCAACATCAAAACAATTATCTCCAAAAGTTTATAGGACTTTTCTCCTCCTCGAGCTTGCAATTAATAGTCAATGGAAAACTACAAAACACTAACCGAGACCAATTATAACTTTTGCCTCACAAATCAAATTCCCAAGTCCTCTGCAAAATTAATACAATAAATTTGGAAACTCAAAAGGCACGACGAAGAAAATTCTTTTCTTCCCCTCAATTTATATTACAAACCTGATTGAAGATAATGGAGAAGATCAGAGCATTATGCCAATAACGGAGAATTGAAGGAAGAAACATTGCTCCCACTACAGCAGAGATTGTCACCGTGGTAGCCACACCAACCCTCTGTCGCCTCCTCCTTATGCAACCCCCAAAACAATATAATTAACACCTACATTTAGTCCAAACTCAAGACCGCATATAGAAATCGAGTTCTGGGTTCTAACACATAAGAAAAAAATTTAAATAAAAATCCAATCACCATTTGCACGAAGCTTAAAAGATCACCATTAATGGAGATGGAGAGAGAGTTGCGAGGAGATTCAGGAACCCACAGACGATCACGCCACAAATGAAGAAAGTCACTCACGCCGCAAATGGAGAAACCAAGAATGAAAAACCCACGACGTCACCCCCTTCTCGTAGCTGGAACCGGTGTCGTCGGTGTTCGTCGCTTCTCTCCGTCGTGTCGCTTTCAGCTTTGGTGAAGCCTCATTTTCTAGTTCTTGCCGTTGTTAGAAGAGAGAATGTAATGATGGTTACTTGTGATTGTGCTCTTCGAATGGGTGAGGAGGGAGGGGGTTACTTTCAAAGGCTAATTTGGTTTTTCACAAGAAAAAAATAGTGGTATATTTTAGTCATCATCAAAAAGTTTAAGGAGCTCATAATTTGTTAGCCAATAAGTGGCAAATAGGTTTTTTTCCTCTTTTCTCTTTCCCTTTTTACCACTCATTATTTTCTTAATTACACTTATTGACTCTCTATGGGTCTCTTAATATTGGTTCCGTAACATTACTCTTTAGTCATTTCCACATCCTGTGATTACTAATTTTAACGGAGAATTAGTCCATGGATAAAATTGATGCAATTCACAAATTTTAGGAATAAAATTGAATCAAATTAAAACTTTGGTGTATTTTTGAAAGTTTTTATAAACTTCAAAGACAAAAAATATACTTTATCCTAAAATTAATTTTGTTTTGTTTAACCTTTTTTTTGGTTGGTTGTTTAACCTTTTTTTTTTTGTGTGCACAAGGGTATTCATGGGACCGAAAGTCCAATGACTAATCCTTCGAGTACTGCAAAGGCAAAGTGGACGATTCTCCCAAGCAAACTTTTTCTATTCCCATTCTTCCGGGAGAATCGAACCCGAGAGAAATAGTTAAGGAGCAGAGACCCTCATCCATCTGTGCTAGCTTGCGTTGATTGGTTTAAGTTTGAAAAGTATGACAACAAAAAAAAGTTTGAAAAGAAAAAAGAGAGTAGGCTTTTTGATGTGTTGTGAAAAAAAAAAAAAAAAAAACACTCTCATTGTTCATGAGTTGGGTCAATTGTTTATTTAGGATGTTGAAATTCAGTAATCAACCAACTTAGGTCAGTATAGATG
>JASCZI010271863.1:130187-144340 GCA_036250425.1 Stylosanthes scabra
TCAGTATAGATGGAACTCAAATATGACGGATTGGATCAACCTGGCCCAAAAAAAATATATGTGTGACTGATTAGTCCTCAACTTGTCCATATGTGATATGTTAATTGGTTAAGTACCGGGAAACACAGTCAATTATGTCAGCCCGAATAAAAAATTATTTAAATATTACGTTAACAACATCAACCCTCATTTCCTGGTTTCGAAATTTTGGTTAAAGCTGATTCCATCTTTTCTGTTCTGCCTTTTCTTTATATTTATATTCTGATTTTATCACCTCAAATTTGAGATAATTGCAAACTATGTAAACAAATAAAGCATTGAGATAGAATCTGTGTTGCCGAACACTGAATTCTCTCATCTTACAAAAGTTCATAGTGCAACTTAATACTGGAATCAATCAAATTAGATAAAATCATACATATAAGTGAAGAGTAACAAAACAATCATATGTTCCTAATGTTCTATACAACACTAACCTAACTCCCCTCTCCTCTTCCCCTTATAATTTCAACCATGAAGTTGAAAACTTAGGTGTGTTTAGCTTGGCTTATTTTCAATGTAAAATAATCCAAGACCAAACCCACCCTATTTGATGGTGCAAAATCCATTGCATCTCAATTCCTCCCCTCCCTCCACAATCATGTATAGTGAAACAAATCAAGAAAAGGCACTTCCTCTGTTCCCTTTTATTTTTCACTTTTTAGTACATTCTTACATCAATATACAAATTGATTAAAGAATGTACCGAAAAACGACGGTGACAGATAAAATGAAACGGAGAGAGTACTAACAATTTGGATCAACATTATGCTTCGACAAGATCGTCCCAAATCCCAATTCAATTGTTTCACATTCCCCCACTTGAACTGAACAGCTCAATATAATTTGTTAAACCAAGAAGGTGGTGAAGATTCTCCCAATCTAGGCATAAAAGCTTCCCTTTCTAAAGATACCTGAAGACCAGCCATGATCCTCACAAGAGATGACCAAAGAACTGGCGCGGCACAAAACGCATAACCAAACACACACAAGGCCCTCACCACACCGTCCGGATACCAAGGAAACGCCATGACCATTAAGGACCCAATGATCAATAGCAACGGCGCCACAACAGGCAACATTGGTAGCAGAAAGGCATTAGTTGCAATCGAGCCTAGCGCGAACACACTGAGTATGTATAGGGCCCAGCCTAGTAGAGGGTGAATAGTGTGAGGGATGACCAAGAATGGTGTTGTGTATGCAGCAAGAATTGTCCATAATGCCACTAGTTTGAGGATATTTTGCACGAGGAGGACACTCTTATCGACGCGCCGGTAGCAGAGCTTCGAGAGGCTTGGCCTAGCCAAACGAGTCATCGCTATTAGTCCCAGACATATTGCAGATTGGATAAATACCACAGCCATCTCTGCAGCATACCTGCATTCATAATAATATATCAATTTACATCAACAACAATAAATCCGTATTCTAACAATGTAATTGTCTTTCATCAGAAGTTGCATTTATCTTCCAAGTCAATTATGCAATGATTTGCTTAATGTAAGAAGTGATTTTGAAAGAGCATGTTATGGTTACAAAACACAAAATGTTAATGTTAATCACCAAAAGACCAGCATCATTATTTTGCCATTAGAATCAATAAAAATTTAAGGAAACAAAAGACCTTACCCCAAAGTTTGACGACGTTGTTCATGCCATTGGAGGCCTAATGGAAGCACCGGCCATGACCACCAATACCACGGCTTCAACCACGGCGCCCCTGGGAACGTGATCACACTGTTTGGTCCACAAGGTATGCTCCATCGAAGTTTAAGATCTGAATTAAACATCGCCATTTAACATTAACTTAAGATGTGAAGTTTATATAAAAAAAAACTATTAAGAACATTTTTAGTTTTCTTAGTTGTTGGAATAATGTGCTTACAGTAGTAAGAAGCATCCATTTGATAACCCAAAGGAAGCCTATAAGTTCCTTGAAGCTTGGAGCCGTTTGGATTTGGATGGAACATTGGCTTATCAAGCAACTCTGGGAAGTAACTAGCTATGAAACCTTGGTCTGCACCATCTGGATTCTCTCTTCCAATTTGTAATTCGTGAACCATGTCTTTGAACACTGCATCTGATGGCTGCATATATATATTAATATATCAAATAATTAGAATCCATGTGATACCCCTTCTACATACATTGAAGGACTGAATCATGAGTTATTGACCAAGGTAAATTACAAATGAAAGAGAATGGTACCATGTACACACATGACACAACATTTAATTTGTAAGGGTAATAAATTTCTAATACTTCTATATTTTGTAGAATGTGGCGATATTCTCTACATAATAGGATTAACGTTCAAATTCATCCTAAAGATCATGCATGAGTTAAATTTGTCCCTAAAATATACTAATGTGCGTTAAGTTGGTCTTTCGGTTAAGAGGTGTCATAGTATATACCTCAAACGCAATGCTAACACCATTGCTGGTATAACTAAAGCCTTTTAATTAGGAAAAGGAAAACATAGCATGATATCTGACCTTAAGATTCAAAAGAGTTTTACTATTTTTTTTCTTCATTTGACAACTCCTTTCAAATATATCTTTTTCTTCTTCTTTTAAAGATATCCAACACCAAATGGACAAAATTCGAATTATCAATCTTTGACAATATCAGGTAATGAGCCACTAAACAACATTTATGTGACCTTAGTTGCATATTTTTTTCAAATGTTTTGTCCACACCACTTATTTATTTGGCATCGTGGAAATAAAAGGATATAACGGGACCCAATTAATAATGTGGAGATTTGAGTCATAATGCAATTAGAAAGTTGGCGTAGATAATCATATTATTAATAATTTACCTGGAGGACGAAGAGACCAGTGTGGAAGACGCAAGGGTTGATGAAGACAGCACAAAATTGTCCACACTGAAACAATTCATCAGTTTTCTGGAGAAAAAGATTGTCTGCATCCAACATCACAACCCTATCGTACTCCACCAAATTCCACGCGTACAATTTGTTGAGAGATAACTTGAACCTTCTGTCGAAGTTGCCTTGGTGTTTGTAAGGGTTATCCAAGTTCTCTACTTTCACTACCTTCGCACCATCTTCCTTTTCACTGTCACAAACCAACTCTCTTCATTCAATAATTGTCTTATATATAATTGTCTTTTCACAAATACAAAATTTGTATTTTTATATTGATGGTTACTTTTTTGTATTCATGTAATATAGTTAACATTTTATAGAAGAATAGTCCTACGAAATGGCCATTAGGAGCTAATAATTAAACAACAAAGCTAGATAATCAATAAAAAATCAGCATATATTAGCCAACAATTTATATTGGATGTTCTATTTCTTTAAGTTTTAGATATTTTGTTTATAGATTTCGGATGTTCCATTTCTTTTGTTGATTGTTTGTTGCTTTAGGTTTCGGATGTTCTATTTCTTTTATTGTGAATGTTATATAAACAATGGTTACGAATGTTCTATTTTTTATTAGTTGATTTGTTGGTTAAAAAAATAATGGTTACCTATACTTTTCTATAATTAAATTATCATCCAAAATTTATGTGAGTTATCATCAATAAATTATATATACAATGATTAAGTTATCCTCCAAAATTCTCCAAAATTCATATAAGTTATCATCTGTAATTAATATATAGTATGTGTTAATTTCTTATTGACTTCCTAGTGTTTTTCTTTATAGAATTGTAAATATAAAATTATTCGTATATTTCAATCAAATAGGATAAACTTAAAATAAGAAAGAAAAAAAAAGAGAAGATGGTGAAACCTTTGAAAAAAGCAAATTATTTACATTGACTTAACGTACTTATATGAATTTTGTAATTAGGCGGGCCTAATTATTTATGTGACTCTCATTATTGTTGCACAAAATTTTAGAATAAGTAATTTAATTATTCGATATCAGAATTTGTATGCTATGAAAGTTATAGTTAAATGTCTTAGTTAAATTTTTAAAAAAATAAATTGACATAAGACAATTAGAAAAAATACAAAATTCATGGAAATAAAAAACAATTACTAAAATTAACCACCATTCATTTATATACTTCTACAGTTCTACCTACGGATTTAAATTTTTAAAACCATTTAGGGTGTCAAAATTAAAAAATATGGTTAGTCCGATCCCAACTACTCTATGAAGGTTAACAAACGAATATGATTTTGTAAATATGTTACTGTGATTATTTCAAATGCATATTCATATTTTTTATTTTATAAATATAATCACAAACCTTAAAGAATTACTAGATTATTTCATCACCTAAGAAACCTTATCACATGTTCATTGGTACGGCTGATTAAAACTTTAAGGGTAAAGTATTATTTTAGTCTCCTAACGTTTAGATCAAATTCTAAATTGATCCCTAACGTTTTAATCGTCCTATTTTAGTCCCAAAAAGTTTTAAACGTCCTATTTTAATTCCACCATTAAATTTTATATGAATAATTAATGGAGAGAGTGACATTGATATTAATTTTTAAACATAGTAGATACTCTAAATATTATCATTAGGAAAAATGTTAATTAGAAAAAGAAACTATGAAATTAAGCATATAGATAGATTTGTGAAAAAATTAAAGGAAGAGAATTTAAGACATTAATTTCATTATTTTTCTTCTTATTATTATTTTTTTGCAACCATAATGGTTTATATAGTTGCTCGGATGGAGAGTTAATGTCTGTCTCACTTTTTCGATTATTTTTTCATTTTAAATATAATTGTGGGACAATATTAATTTTGTTTAAAATTATTTTGAGACCAAAAAAGGGTGTTTGAAAATATTCGAGGCTACATTAAAACGTTATGACTAATTTAGGATTTGAGCGAAATCTTAGCAACTAATTTATGTAATTGATTCAATTTAATTACTCGATGTTTTAAATTCTTGAAGATGTTAGCAATTCTCTCAAATTAAAATGTGTAGAAATTAATTCCTCCACTAAAGTCCACATGCTTTGTAGAACTGCAGCGTTTTTCAAAATCCAAGTAATAGTGTGACTGTGTGAGGGCCCTTTCTATATATTTGCCTAGGCAATTTTCATTGGCATAGTATTTTATTGAAGGGAAAAAATTCAAGAAAAAAATATCTTTTGGTCCTAAATCAACTCTTACATAAGGTCAAAAGACAACTAGAAAGATATTTAGAAACATTTAGTAAATTACTAAAGATGCTTAAGAAAATTAAATTAAAGATACAATTATTATTATTAGGGAGTGTAGTATATTTTTTGACTGATTTATAAAATTGAATGTTTTTCCTTTTAATTCAACTCGAATTGAAATATACAACAAAAAAATTTGTACTAATAACTTAATTAATTAAGACATGATTGCACTATTGATATGAAGTGGCAGAGTACTATTATTGTGCTAGAAAAAGAAAAGAGTATTTTTAAACCAACAAAGTCAATGCTCCAACATTGTGAAGAGAATATATTACCATTTAGTATTTAATAATTTACTTATTATATTACCATTTGTTGGGCATACTAAATTTAGTAATAATATATCATACACTAGTGTATTATTATGATGATGATGATAATGATTTATGAATGTAAATGAAAAAGGGTAACAGGGTGGAATTTAAGTTAAGTGAGTGAAGGAGGTATTTCCCTTTATTTATTGACTTATTAATATTTGAGGAATTGGTGTTTGGTGAATAATGGTGACCCATAGAACCAAGTAGAAACAAAACACGAACGAACTAACCAGAAAAAGAACCAATATATTCAGGATTTGAATTGAAATAATCGTTGAAGACTCGCTCAGACTCGGAATTCACGCGCAAAAAAGACACAATAAACGCAAAGCACCTCATTTCACTGCCCCCACTAGCACAAAGCTCCCAACTCTGCTACTGAAACTTCATTTTAGGAAAACGACATCTAATAAAAAAAAAAGAATTTTTTTTTATGCATCGTTTGTTTTCGTATTTTTATTAACACTCGTATCTTTAAAAAAAATTATAAATTCAACCAATTTAGTATAATCATTTTTATATAAGTTAGATAATTTAAAAATGTAAATGATTTAACATGAATAACTACATTATGATATAATTTTCAACCATCAACTTTAGATAGTTGTATGTGAATTTTAAAAATAATAAATATATGATGATTAACTCATTTTTAATAAATATTTTATATTCTAATGTATATTTTATATTAACAATAAATTTTGGTAGCTAATTTTAGTGTTCTAAAAATTTCTTTCCAATATTATGAATTTATGATTAATAATATCTGAGTCATAATAATCAATAAGTTTGTATAAAATAGGCAAAATTTAAGAAAAGTGGAAACGAAAAGAATATGAGAGAAGGAAGGTGAAGGAGAAAGTGAGAAAAGGGAATTATTAAGGCATACGGTAAGGGTAGTAAGTTTGTCGTGGGGTTTCTTTCAACACTCAAAAGACGAACCCGTCCACAAAAATCCAGAGAGATACACATAACACGTGCATACTGCACACTACTTCACAGTCAAACCAAACTCATCTTCTCTCACCTATTTCTCCAATCTTATCACCTTTTTCAGTTTTTTTTTTCCCCATTCATTTCTCATCATTTTCTGTGTTATTTATTACTACTTTTTTGCTCAAACAAATATTTCTTTTGCTTTCTACATTTTTGTCCAAACAAATAATTTTTAATAAATCTAGAAAGAAAGAAAATACTATTTGTATTACTGTCCCCGGTTTTTGCTGTAGTGTCTGAAATTTATTGTATAATTTCCAAAAAAATTTAAGTTTAATGTTTTGAAAGTGTAAATAGTTTTCTTTTTATAAATATACAACAATTAATTATTAGTGCATGGAAATTAAATACTTATTCTAAATAGGAAATTCAGCAAACTTTGAAATGGAAGGCAGCACACAATTGGCCGTTATTTTCCATGGTACAGAATTCTGAGTTTACATTTGATTATAATTTATTACTATTTTGTTGTATTATTTTTGAAAAAGTAATTAAAAAAAATATATACACAGAAAATTTAGACGGAAATGATTTTCCTGAAAAAATATGACACACACAAACACAGAGAGGAGCAAGCAAGCAAGTTGATTGGAGATATTATTTAATGTAATAACAAAAATTTAAGACTAGAGAGCATAGAAAAAAAGGAAATCAAGAAAGCTTTAAATGAACGTTGACGATGAAATTAAGAGAGAGAAGAAAAAAACTTACAAAGCTCGAATCCACCTCGGAGGTACATCAATGGAAGCAATGACAACAAGATCAGCATCAACACGAAGCTTAGCCAGTGATCTGAGAAGAACACGAACCGCTATGTAAAATTCATAGTCCCTTGGAGTTCCTACATACATCATCGTCGCA
Organism: Stylosanthes scabra; assembly: GCA_036250425.1. Lineage (NCBI taxonomy): Eukaryota > Viridiplantae > Streptophyta > Magnoliopsida > Fabales > Fabaceae > Stylosanthes > Stylosanthes scabra. The sequence goes on from JASCZI010271863.1 coordinate 137,566, forward strand.
TATGCATTCTTATTCTTCTTCTGCGCCTCCGCCTCCGCCTCCGCCGCCGCACAGACCACCGTCAGTAACAGTAACAGTAACCCTAACCACCTCGCATTACTCCTACGATTTTTTCCCCAACCTTCCATCCCTAATTTGAACGCGATCCTCCGGCTATTAATAATTAATAATAATGATTCCTCCGTTTAGGTTGTTGCAACCGTGCAGCTTCTTCTTCTTCTGATTCTGTTGAATTTATTAGCTTAATTTGAGTTGTGTGGAGCATCAAGTTTCGATGAAGGTGTGAAGAAAGAAGGAAAAGGTGTGGGAAAGGGTGGAGACAGGGGAAGAAGAGAAAACAGAGGAGAAGAAAAGGAAAGAAGAGAAAATGAAGAGACGAAGGGAAGATAAAAAAGGTATTTAAAGGGGACGATACAGTCAGTGACTGGGATTGGTGACATTTAAAAGAGAAATGTCGTTTATAGTGTTTTGTAATTTTTTTATAGTATAAAATATATATTTTATTCATTATTTTTATTAATTTTGATAATTATTTATGCAGTAAATATAAAAACTAGTAATTTGTTTATTGGCCGGTTGAGTGATTAGATATATTTATATTTAATAATTTAATACAAATATATAAAAGAAATATATACAAGACATGAAGACAATGATTGCTTATTCCGTTTTAAAAAAAACCATTAACAGTAAAACTAGAAGTTAATATGCTATGGTTGGCAACTTGGTATTTCACTATTTCTACCGGCACGAAGCAGTCAAACATTTATATAAAAAAAAATTTATATATCAAAATTTAAAATATTTATATACGAATATATATATTATTTTGATATTTTTAATATTTATTTTACAATAATGCTACACATCCAAGCAAATTACCCAACCAATCCAAATCAAGTAATTTTGCCTCACTCTCACCCAAGCGCGTGCATACACGCACAACACTCACCCACTAAAAACTGAAAAACGCGAAAAGGCGCTTCTCTCTGCAACTCAGCTCCTCGTCTTCCTCTTCCTCCTTTTTCTTTTCAATTATTGCAGCTACCACTGCCGCCATCATTGTCGTCGTCGTCGCTGTCGTCTTCTTCTTCTTCCTCTTCTCCGTCCTCCTCTTCCTCTTCTTCTTCCTCTTCTTCGTCATCTTCTTCCTTCTCATCATCCTCCTCCATTATTACATTGTTACTGTTGGTGGTGGTGTTGTTGATGATGAAATTGAATTGAATATTCTAAGAAAGCATAAACGAATTTTGAATGAAAACAGAAATGGATTTTACATGAAAAACATAAACGAATTTTACATGAAAAACAGAAACAGATTTTATATCAAAAACAGAAACGAAATTTACATGAAAACAGAAACGAAATTTATATGAAAACAGAAACAGATTTGGTGATGAACCCACGCCTAGGTGTGGTCTTGTTTACGCCTAGGCGTGACTTTGGGTCACGAAAACAGAAACGGAATTTACATGAAAACAGAAACGGAATTTATATGAAAACAGAAACGGATTTGGTGATGAACCCACGCCTGGGCGTGGTCTTGCTTACGCCTAGGCGTGACTTTGGGTCACGAAAACAGAAACGGAATTTACATGAAAATAGAAACGGAATTTACATAAAAACAGAAACGGAATTTATATGAAAGTATAAACGATTTTGAATGAAAGTAGAAACGATTTTAAATGAAAATAGAAACGGTTTTGAAATGAAAGTAGAAACGGTTTTGAATGAAAACATAAACGGATTATTGGAAGTTACCACTGAAATGTACTCAAATGTACTCATCTTATTCTTCTTTTTCATTATCATCATCTTCTTGTTCTCCTCCTCGTCCTCCTCTATTTTGTTCGTCTTCTTCCTCTTCCTTCTTCCTTCTTCCTCACTGTATTATCTTTCTTTTTCCTTGTCAATGGCATCATGATCGTCGTTCTTCTCCTCATCGTTGTTGTCATCGCCACTGTGAAAAGTTGCAGAATGAAAACGCATGTAGTTGCAGAACGAAAACGCAGGGATTTGTGATAAAAGAGAAAGGAGACAAATCAGGGATTTGTGATTTCAAAAAACGGAAAAACCTAATACCCCTATTAATGAGAGGCGCGTGAGGTGTGGTGACTTGGTTAGACTTGGTTGTTAAAAAAGCTTGGTTGTGTATAATTATTGTTTATTTTATATTTTAACATATATTTTATACTGCTAATTAAGGATATTCATAAAATCGGGTCTACCCTCGTCCAGACTCGACCCAAAATATATTCTAAATTTGTTTTTGAGACCCTAACGTTACGATAAATTCAATGAATTTTCTTTGATTTTTGATCTGGATAAAAATAGAATCTTCTGAAATAAAATTTTAAACATAAAAACTAATAATCAATTATATGGTAATAGCACAAATATTTAAGTCTCATACAAATAAAATATAATATAATTTTAACATAATAACATAATATTTTATTAAATAATTTTAACTCTTCAAGTGTAGTTCAAATTCTTAAATAAATGCAATTCTTAAATAATATAATTTGACCAAATGAACTTGAAAATGAGTTGAGTAAGTCTTAAAAAAAAATTGGACCAAATAAATAAGATTTACATAATCAGGTAATCATATTTTATTGTTCATTAATTTACTTAATACACATACTATTATATTATGTATACCAACGGACCAGGGCCAGGTGACCCGAGCCTAGGATCAGCCCTGGTTTTGCATTTTTATTGGGTTGATTTTATTAGCTTCAACCATAACTCGAGCTGCATTGAAACCGAACAAAAAATATCCAAAATTTATCCGGCCGATCCGAGCCATGAACACCCATATTGGTTGTTAATTTGCTTGCTGAATTTTAATGTACAAATAGCAAAATAAAAAAAATTTATGGATAATTTTTTGGTGAAGAAAAAAAAAAAAGAAAAGTATGAAGAGAAGAATGATTGACCATTAGATAATGTGAGTTTAGAGTTTCAACAATACATATAATAATTTTGATCCATTAGACTTGGTTTCCCTTCATTATATTCACTCTTTTTTTTGTTCACTTCATATTAGCAAGCACTAGGATGCGTTTGTTTTAGGTGAACAAGACTCAGAAACATAAATATTAAGGTAGTTTTTGGTTACTGGGACAGAGACTGAGACTGAAAGACTATGGCTTGGTATTGTGTTTGTTGGACTTGAAATTAAAATTTTAGTTTCAATTCCCAAAATTTCAGTATTTTTAGTTAGTAGGGATTGAGAGACTAGGGACTGAGATTGAAACTTTAATAACATCTTTTTACTCAAATACCCTCTCTAAATATTAAAGTTTACAATATTAGCCTTTGGTCTTCCTCCATTGACTTAATTCAATCTCTACTTCCCAGTATCTATCTCTTAGGGTATGTTTGGTTCTGGATACTGAGATTTAATATTGTGTTTGTTGGACAGAGACTGGAGCTAAAATTTCAGTCTTAGTTCCCAAAATTCCAGTATTTTTAGTACCTCCAAATTGGAGGGACTGGGAGACTAGGGACTGCGACTGAAACTTTAATAATATTTTTTTATTCAAATACTCTCAATCAACATTATAGTTTCCAATATTAACATTTATTTATGCTCCATCAACTTAGTTTAATCTCTATCTCTCAGTCTCTATCTCTAATTAATTTTACACCAAGCACAATACACAAACCTATTTAAGTCTCAGTCTTAATAAATTTTAAGCCAAACATAATAACAAACTTAATTCAGTCTCATCCCCAGTCTCTCTTTCAAAGACACCATAAGGGACTAAAACATGTTTGATGAGAGATACATGGACATGGACAGTGAACATAGTGTCCAAGGCACAATTTGTTTTTTTTTTTGTTTTTATATCCACTTTTAAATAAGGGACATTGATGAAAACATGATTTGGAAGAGTAGACACATATTTTATATATACTTTTTTTTATCCATAAAACATTTTTATTATTCCACCTTTATTCTTTTTGAGATTATAAACCCTAATTTTCAATTTTTCTCTTCATAAATAATCATTCATTCTTCTTCTTCTCTCTTTTTCTTCTTCTTTTTTTTCTTTTCCTTTTTTCTTTTTCTTTTTTCTTCTCTTCTTTTTCCCCCTTCATCTAGTTCTTTTCTTCCATCTCTTCTCGTGTTCTTCTTCTCTTCTTTTTCTTCTTCTTGTCTTTTTTTTCTTCTAATTACTTCATCTTCTTATTTTGTTTCTTCTTCTTCCTTTTCTTTTTCTCTTCTTCTCTCTATTTTTTTCTAGTTCTCTTAATTTTGTTATTCTCTCACTTTTTTCAAACTCTTTATTTCTCTTTTTCTTATTAATTAAAATAGCCAAAATTTTATTATTCACTTTTCATTGGTTTTGGAAAAGAAAAAGAGTTGGAAAAGGAGGAGGAAAAAAAAGAAAAAAAATGAGTTTCTGCATGCAAAAAAAAATATATTGAGTGTATTAGATAAAAATGTCTTTTATAATAAATTATAGTATTGTCCATGTGTGTCTTGTACATTATTGCCAAATAAAATATAGAAATATTAATTTTTTGTGTCTTGTTCTATGATGTCCATGTCTCAATGTCTTGTTTTGTCCTGTCTTTATAAATAAACGTAGTCCAAGTTATATGGATGAAAAAATAAGAAAGCAAGCAGTTAGTTAAAGTTAAATAGAAATAACGACATAAATCTGAAAATGACGATTATGTACAACTGACGGACACCGCTTCCTCCACACTAGAAAAAATTTAAAAATAAAATAAAATGCAAAAGAATAATGTTATTCCTATCGTGCACCTTCATTTTCAGTTTAACTGTAAAAATGTTTCACAATATTAAAAAAATTACGTATGCACAAAAAATTAATTACTAAATTATTATATTACTACATATACACCTATATTCACTAAACAAGTCAAACCAAGTGATTTATCCCCACTCTCATTTACATGCGTAAAATCACACATCCAGTACCCACAACTCACGCACCCACAACGATGCGTTATTGTCGTTGTCGTCGCCTTCTTCTTCATCATCACTACCTTTGCGTCCACCTCCACATCTTCCTCTGCCTCTTTCTCTTCCTCCTCCTCCACCTCTTCATCTTTCCCCTCATCCTCCTCCTCCTCCGCATCCGTATCCGCATCCTCTGTTAGGATGTAGTTGTTATTCTTCTTCTTCTTTCGCCGCGGCCGGTTCTTCTTTTCTACTACATTATCACTGTCGTTGTCGTCATCGCCACCACTATATTCTCCTTTGTCTCCGCTGGTTTATCTTCATCTTTGTTGTGTCATCGTTGTCGTTATTGCTTTCATTATTATTATTATCATCTTCTTTTTCTTCTTAGATAAAATTCAAATTGAATAGGGAAAAGAGGAAGATGAAGACGAGGATGAAAACGAAGGAGAAGAAGAAAAACAAACGAGAATAAAAAGCCAAAATGAATAGAAACACATTGTTGATGAACATGTTTTATATTTGACATGAATAATAAATAAAGAAACAAATAAAATTTCAAAGAATAACTGAACATGATTTTATAATTTTTCACGAACAAGTTTTTATAGTTGACATATGATTATGTTTTTATAATTGATATGAATAATTAAAAAAAGAAACAAATAAAACTTCAAAGAATGCTTGAATAAGATTTTATAATTGTCACAAATAGGATTTTATAATTTTTTTTATCGGTTTCAATCTCATATGGAATCCTAGAAAAGGGAGTGAGTACACAACAAGTTCCAAATACATCGAATTGCAAGCGCATGAATACCCCTTTGAACTCCAAAGTAGGGCTGCATACGGATCGTATCGAATCGGATATGACTGATTTTTCGATTCGATCCGCACAATCTTTATCGGATTGGATCGGATATGATATCCACACATTTGACCTTCGTATCCGATCTGAGTGCGAATATATCCGCAAATTACGAATCGGAATGGAGAAATTGAAAACAATATATGCTTGCTTAGAAAAAACTCATGAAGCCAGTTAGTCAGATTTCATCCAGTTTTCTCAATTCAAAATCACAATCAACAAATAGAAAATTCTAACAATACAACATAAATCTTCTTTGACAATACAAGGATAAATTCAACAAATTGAAAAAATAAAATATGTGTTTGTGGAGTAGGAACACTCCCCCCATCTCATAGTCACTTTGTGGAGTAGATCCAACTATATCAAACTTTAGAAATCTCAACCCTACAATAAAATTAGAACCCAAAGACCAAAATTTATCATTAGAAACTTAAATTATAAGAAAAAATATAAACAATCATAGGGTTAATTTATATAGAATTTTTCTAGGTAACCAAGTGGTTTCATTAACCAAGTGGGAAACCATGTAAGCTTCTTCACGCGCTCCTTTCCCTTTAATATAACGTCAACCAAGTGGAAAACTATGTAAGCTTCTTCACTCGCTCATTTCCCCTTAATATAACGTCTCTTCTTCTGTTGTTATTTCGTTCTGCAACTTTCATCATTGGTTTCTTCTTCGTTTTCTATTGTAAGATGATGATGATGATGATGATGATGATGATGATGCAGATGTAGACATGGAAGAAGGAATGAAGGAAAGAACAAGAAGAAGAAGAAGTAGAAGAAGATGCCGATGCAGACTTGGAAAAAGGAAGAAAGGAATGAAGGAAGGAAGGAAGATGCAATTGAGTTTAATATATTATTTCGGTGGATTTTAGCATATTATTTTGGTTGAGTTTAGCACATTATTTAGGTGGATTCTGGGTTATTTTTTGGGTTGAGTTTAGAATATTATTTCGGTG
>JASCZI010271863.1:151962-165274 GCA_036250425.1 Stylosanthes scabra
TAGAAAATAAGATTTTTTTTTTAAAAAAATCTGATAAGTTTATACGTACCAAATGAATTTTTTTTTTTTATTGTTTATGAATGATCCAAATTCTTCCATAATAAAAGATTGAAAAATAGGTCAAATAATAAATTTTTGTTGCAATTTTTTTTTGCATGTACCTTCTGAACCGTTCTCCAAATATATATTCTCACAAAAATTAGGATCAAATTCACAAAGTTGTTGTTTTTCAAGTGAAAATTTGCCGGCCGGCCACTTATGAAAAAAATAATTTTTAGTTTCTTGTCATATTTTAAAATTTTTTAAAACTTTTTAATTCATATCTTTTAAGATTATTTTTATTTGTGACATAAATTTTTTCGAATCCTATTTTAATATGTTACTCTAAAATAAATATCTACATATAGAGGAGTTTCTTCCTGGCACTTCATAATCCACTTGAATGCGTGTAAACTGTTGCCACTTGCCATTGTTTTCAACTAGTTATATAATTAAATAAAAACACCAGACAACAACTTGCACTCTCTATATATATACTTTTTGTTCGGATATATTACTATGAATATAATTTAATTTTCATATCCTAATAGTATAAAATATTTTAAATACATATATTTAATAGTATATTATCATATCGGTAAAATAATTAATGTTCAAATATATCACTTGAAATATTACCAAATAAATATATGAATTTTATTGATAATTATATAATTTTTTTTAGGTTATTATAATAAGTACGTCAAAAATAAACTCGTAGTAGTTACCACATATAAATAACACACAATCTCAAATATATAGAGTTGAGCAAAAAACTGCTTACTTATATAATTCTAATTACTTTGTTTAAATAAAACTAAATTAATCTTTTAAGTAACTAAATTAAAATTAATAATGTCAAGTAAAACTGCATATATTACCGTTTTATTTGTTTGTTTTCTAAAGTCTAAGAAGGAGGTGAAATTTTCTTCCATGTTGTGTATACTCAATTACTTACTACTAATTGAAAAGGTCCACAACGGTGCGTGCCTTTTCTTTAATTTCTTCAAATTTCATGAGACCAAAACTAATAATAATGGAGTCTTAATTGGTGAGAAGAAGATTAAGAACACTTTCTGGTAGTTCCAGCTATGTCAAGACTTCTTCCACATATATAATGTGTATAAAATTAAACCTATTATTTAAAAAAAAAATACAGACACACACAATAGGGTTGACCTACAAATTCCAATTGAAGTTTCATTAGTTGAAAAGTCGTTATTCAGAATATTTCATACATATGTTAAAGTTTATTTATATAAAGGGAAAATAAAGTGTATATATATTTTTTCAAAATATTTATAAACTATTTTTTAAATATTGATAATATTCAATTTGTATCAATTTAATCTTAAAAGTTTTTGATAAATTTATATTTTATCCCTACACATTAATCCTATTTAAATTTATTGACATGATCAAAATTAAGTTTTGATTTTATCTTTTATTTCTTCTTCCTATTTAATTAATTATCTTTTGTTTCTTCTTTCCCGACTTTAAATTTTTTTCTTGCAAATTATACATAAATTATAATCTAATTTTCCGCAAACATTTTATTTATTTTAGTTTTTCTTTTAAAAAGTTAATTATATTTTCTATTCTTTTCTAAAATTTAATCTAATTGCCAGCGTGGTCACTGTGACCACCATCACCCCACCATTTCCTTTCATTAAGTCACTACCACTCCCTAAGCTACTAGTGCCATTGGCATCCTCGATCAACAACACTAGAACCACTACCAATTTCAATTTTTCTTTTCAAATATTAGAAATAAAAAATATGCTTTAATCTAATATAAATTTAAATGAACTTGCGAAATATATAAAAATAGTAAAGCAATAAACATAATATTGACTCGGGAGATCGAATCAAACCTTGTTAAAATAATGGATCTTGAATGAGAGTAAGACATCTTGTATAATTATGTTAATTACAAAATATTGAAAAGTTAATCATCATACTAAAAAAAAATTAACTTCAGAGTTCAGACAAATGTTTGTGAACAAAAGGGTATCTTATTATAGAAGGGTCTACATCTTTTTTCTTTAATTTCTTGGATGTAATATAATAATACCAAAAAATTAACTTCAGTTTCGCTTTGCTTGTCATTTGTCGCCATTTTTGCGCATTTTGTATGAAAGTAAAAGACAAAATCAGAAGTATTATTACATGAGAAATATAATAATAATGATAATAATACTTTACATTGCACTAAAAAAGGAAGCTTAAAGGCTTAAAGAAGAATGAACAGGATAGTTCTTTAAGTATATTCTTAGCATATATTATGATATCACTACATCCTTATCTTAAACGCAATTAGATATTTGAATCTTATCCACCAAAAAGATGCGGAATATCTGAAAGAATAAATGATAAATCATTGATACTTAATTATATTATTTTAAAGAAATTTAGGTTTATACTACTACTTAATTAGATCTCTGTAGAATAAATCTGGAAAAATAATAAATTAAATGTCAGTCAATAGAAATTTTAAATAGGTAATTTATATATTTTGAAGGCATAATTTTTGTATATAATTAAAATGATGCAACAAGGAAAAATATACAATTCACTAGGCGGATCCAGAAATCTAGCGAAGGGGGCCGGAAAAAAAATTTGTATAGTCAATTTTTTTTGGTTGTATAATCAAATATTATAGGGTGAATTATCAATAATTAAGACTAGTATTTTTTTTTAATAATTTTAATAAAAATCATATTTATACGTGTTATATCAAAATACAAGTTTCATTAAAAATAATAAATTTATATTCTAGTATTAAATGTAATTAAAAGTTTTCTTAAAACAATATTTATATTAAAATTCTTGTTTTTTCATAAAATTATAACTTATATATCCTTTTAATTATTATAAAGAACAAATCATAAATAATATAGATTATTTTTTTTTTTGTGAAAATATAGACCAATTATTAAAATTCTTTTATCTATATATTTAAAATTAATGAATAAAATATATAAAATATGAATAAATGATTTCTTTTATTATAGCATGATTTTTATAATATATAACTTTTATATACAAGTAAACATATAACGTACAAATAGTAATGATTATAAAAATTAAATTAGTATTTTCTATAATAAATTTAAGTGTTGAAAAATAATGAAAAGAAGTATTAATTAAAAGTAGAAAGAATGGGAGGGACAAGTTTTAGTCTAATGAAATTCGAACCCTTGTCCCAAGTTTAATAACACACAGTAGTTGACCACTATGTCAACTAATGAACTTGTTGAATTATATACATCTTAGATAATATATAACTTACAGATTTCTGGGGCCAAGGCCACTACACACCCCCTTAAATCCGCCCCTATAATCACTAGCTATCAGCCGCATGAATTTTTTTTTTTAATAATTCATATTCAAAGTTTATTGGAGGTTGATTGATTCATTTGAGATGTACTAATAAGGGTGATAGTTTTAAAATACTAGTTTACTAATTATTAATAATGAATTGTGACATTATATTGAGTAAGATGAAAATGATTTTGCTCCAAAAGTATATAATGATATTTCTTTAAGTAATGATAATGATATGAAGTCATAAAATGTCTAAGTACGTGTGGACTGGGAATTATTGTTTACCAAATATTATTTCAATTTCAATTGTCACATCCTTGCACTTACACGCGGATGAGAGAACACAGAACCGAAAGATGCATGTAGCAAATTGTTTGCCAAATGTGATGTGCACTGATATTGGATTTCAAACCCGACAACACATTCAATGGTTTGGATTACATGAAAACAAAAGGATAATCTTGTCATAACAATATGGGCTTTTTCATTTCTCAATTTCGCAATAAGTTCAATTTTGCCGTCTAAGACAGCTTGCCAGTATTGACCAAAAAAAGACAGGTTGCCAGTGAAATTGAGGAGAGAAAAAAAAAATAAGAACATTTTTACACTAGCTGTGCTTTTTTATTTTTTTGGTTGGATACTAACTCTGAAATTTAAAATGGTTCCTACCGGCTACCTGCGTCACTGTTCAAGGTCCCAAACCATGTCAAAAACCATTTGAAAAGGATCCGAACAAAAAACTGGCCCAAAATCAATTAAAAAATATATATTAAAAATACATGTATTTATATACATAAATTTTAGTGTGCAAATGATATTTTTATTTAAAGAAATTGCTAATAGAAAAAGAAAAGGGGTCATTTCGTATTTCCAAATTTAGTCATTATTTGATTTCCATCCATGACCAACATTATATATATCACAATGAGTTATAATCAAATAACGTTCTCTAACACGAAATCGTGGAGTTACATTGACTGAATAAAGTTTAAGTAGCTTTATCAATAATTACGAAAGCCATTCCTATACCAAATTGTTGCTTACTATTTGGGCTACCTAGTAGATTGAATAATTTAGTTAGATTTCTTTTGGTCTAAAAATCAAATAAAATAAAATTCATGTTAGTGACGTTTGATTTTGATGGTAATGTTCGTGCAATATTTTCACTTCGGGAGGTTAACAAGATAAACCCAAAACTCCTGGGGAAAAAAAAAAAAGAAGAGAAAGAGACAAGAACCTTAACTATTGAACTTGGGAAGATACCCAGAAAGCATATTTACTAGCAAATAGATATGCATCAAAGGAAGTAAATAGAACAATTGAACACATTTAGGGTCAGCTTGAGTAAAGTGATTTTCATTTTCAGTGATCAAACTACGAGATGGGTAAGATTCTTAAACCCTTGAGCCATTAACGAGCATGGAAGGCATACACTAGTAGCGTGCAAAAATACATCAGAAAATATCAATAGATTCAACCATCACGGGTAAATCATACATTTAGATACAAAACACAAGCTGGAAATGAGCAAGTTTCTTCTTCAACTGGAAACAACTCAGGCTTCTGTCACAAGGGGGCTTACTTCATGTATTTTTGCAGGAATTTTCTGTGGAAATCATTCCTTATGGTATCATTGATGAATCGTTTGGCAACCTTGGTTTCCCCGCGGGCTTGGTTCTTAAACACCACGTCATCATCCCACCTAAAACAACCAAATACACGCACAACAGTTAACCCAAATAAGAAAAAAAGAAATCATAACTAACCTAGCCCCAATAACTACCATTTTAGTTTTCAAGGAATATAAACAAATCTCTAGATTCGAACCTCCTTTTCACGCTGAACGATGTAGGATTATTTAGCAAAGGGTTTCCTCGCAGAAGTTCTGCCTCCTTGACTTTAAGCTCTTCCTCCTGTTCTTGGCGTTCCTGCACAAGGAGGACAACTTTGCATTCAAAATTAACATTCAAACAATCATGGCAACCCTATTCAGACTGAACGACTACCAGCTCTAATACACAAGCTGAATGGCTCAGGCACCATTGCTCCCACAACAACCCCCCTTCCAAACAAAGTGAGTTGACAATAGTACTAGTTTCAGAGAAAATGGATTCCCATCTAGAGAGTTTCAGAGCCATCACTTGGCAAGCTCAGGAAAACAAAACAAAGAGATAATAACTTTACCTTGCGTAGCTTTTCTTCTGCCCTTTCCTTCTTTATTTGTTCAAGCTCAGCCATCAAAGCTTCAGTGTCATCCTCCTCATCGTCGTCATCATCATCATCACTGACATACATTAAATGAAACTTAAATTGAAATATAATTTAACTTATAAACACTTGTTTGATTCCACAAGTTGAAGTAAGAAGCTTGACATAAAATACCAGAACAGGTAATTTAAAATGCAGCAGCCAACAACACAACAGCGGACATGAAATTATGAGATTGAAAATATCAACTGCTAAATAAGAATATGAAAAACTATATACAATGCAACATGTTAAGAAGACAAAATAGACATCAAAATCATGTAAGTCCCACCCTAAAAAGAGAAATAAAGAAGCATACCTTCCCAGGTTACACCAAACCATCTCATGACAAAGTATTCACTTGGTTTGAGTTTATTTGGATTTATTTCAAACAAACATAAATGCGACAAAAGAAACACATTCTATTGCTAAACAAGTAATTTAAAATTCCAATGGTGAAAGCTATGATAACACATACATATGTTAATACTTCAGTGTCTATATGTGATAGTGCGTCATATATACACACCATTGCACAAATAATATATTTTGATCCATTTGTATTCAAGATTTCAAGCAAGCATTATGAGAAGTCCTTATGCTTTAAATTAAGTAAATAAAGTATTAATCAATTATGGCTTTGCAAACCACAGAAGAAATGATAACCATGCACACATAATGAGCTATAATTATTCTGATATTGCTGTATGCGTTAAGCTTTTGTCATGTTACTACTTACTAATAATAACATGCTTGCACATTTGCAGCAATAAAGATAGTTTTAATTAAACAAGTGGTGCATGAGGGATGCATGCAGCAAACTCATAATGTAAACACTCAATCCTGCAAACATTAAACTGTATTTCAATTTTCAGATTACAAACCTCTCATTATCACTTTTGACTTCAACATCAGAATCATCTGCATCAATACTACGTGCAACAATGCGATCTTCGATGTCTCTCTTTGCACCTGTTACAATAAAAATCCACTAAATGAGAATACAGAACACAGAATGCTGTCATGATTTCTTAGTTTCTATTTTTCAATTGAAGATCATGCTCAAAATATTTAATGTATGGCATTCAGTAATGAGAGTACCTTCCAACAAAAGATGGCTACCCTTTCCACGATCTCTGTCATCTGCAAAACACAGGAAACAGAATATTAGAATATAATAAAACATATGAACAGCTAGAAGTTGGCAGACTGCAAACCCGATAATAATAATAGAAGCTTATCCAACATGAGTTGTTGCATCAAATGAGGTTTTTAAGAAACACTATTGAAATTTTTACCATTATAAGATTTATTTTTAGATGAGAAATGCCTCCTCTCACGCTCTTCTAGCTCGTCACGTAGGTTCCTTCTCTTCAATTCCTCCTCTGTGTCCTGCCCTTCTTTCCTGGAAAATTTAAAACGCATACATTAGGGACGAAAAGATATGCCAGTTACATGAGAAATTAACATTTTAAATGCAACATTGACAATGAGAATTGTTTCATCAGTAAATGATCAAAGGTGCAAAATAACCAAACGAGATAACATAAAAAATATCACACAATAAAACATCAGAAGATGATGAAAACAGCAATGACACCCACAACTAACTGCAACCACACTAATTGAGAAGTGTTATTAAATAAAGTTGATAACCCAGTAACCCTTCAATCACTTTGCCAACATCTAATAATCTAATAAATGAATTCAAAAGTGCTACATATTAACCCCCAAAGTTACTTTTCAAACTTTCCATTATTCAAACACTAGGGCACAGTGAAAACTTTTTACTTGAGAAAATTGCCCCAAATTCCATATTGGTACAAAATATATTGCAAATAAGAGCATCATACAAACATGAGCAAAGCATATACTTCTCTGGTTACCTACCCAGTTCATCCTTTATTAGCTACCTATTTGGCTAATTGACTTTAATTTCTTATAACTTACATCCTTCTGCAGCTTCTGCTGGTGAAAAAGTATACATAATTTGCTACAATGAGAATGATTATTGCTGTGGCTGGAAATCATTTTGTATATTTCAGCTCTAATTTGTGCTAAAACTATACTGGGACAATAACCTTTGCACCTCTTGTTTCATATAAGAAATCAGAAATTATCATTTACGTAAGTCGAAAATTGGCTAATAAATGTTTACTTTTGCTGCTCTAGCTTGAAGCTTCCTTTTCTCCTACCCAGGGTAAATATCTTGCAGCATTTTAAAAGGAAACCTACATACTAGAAACCATTGTTTTTTTCTTAACCAAGGAGAGGTTCTCTAAGCAAAAGAGAAGGCCGGGTAATAGGTAACACTGTTTCCCACAATCAAAGCAACATATCTCAATAGGATCTGACATTGAAAATTTGGAATCCGCAATTGCAAAATAGGTAAGTAAAACAACAAATTAGGAGGATCTATCATTTCTAGAACTACAAAAGAGCTTCCAGTTTTAACCTAAATTATTAAGTGATTAACCCTAAAATACAGAGTAAAACTAACACAGCACCTTGCGACTTTTCAATTATAATCTTCACAGAAAAACCTAAGAATAATAAATGTTCAATCCCAAAGTTCGACAACGCGTAACGAAACCTAGATACAAATTAAATGAATAAAACAAAATAAAATTGGGGAAAAAGGAACCGTACCTGGGCTTGAGGGTGGTGTGGGAAGCGATGTCTCTGGAAGAGTATTTCTGTGAGGGACCGAAAATTCGGGTACCACCTTGTTCGTTGCCACCCTTCGCCGGAGCCCATGTAGGTCGCGCCGCCGTCGTCATGGGTGGTTCGTTCTTTGATTAACGAGCTTTCTGAAACAGAGTTTTGAGGAGGTCGTCGCTGGTTCTGATGCACGAATTTGGTTTTGTAGAGGAACCGCCAGAAGATGATGACGATGAGTCGATGATTGGAAAAGAAAGTAAAAGAACGAGTAGAGAGAAGGGGGATGAATAAATAGTGTAACCGGATGAGAAATTTCTTTGGATTAATCCGGGTTTTTATGATTTGTGGGCCTTATTGGACTTCGGGGAGAACGAATTTGGTTTATGGAAGTTTATCTTCTTCTAGACCAAAAACAAATTATCTTATTGGGCTTCCCCATTTAGTGAGGAAGTTGTGTGGGATTCCTATCAGCACTAGAGGAAGGACTTAAACACCTCATTTTGTATTTGGTAAATCAAAAAGACATGTACTTATAGCTTTTAGGGTGAATTTGGTAAAGATTTTCGGTTAAGTGCTCCTGACAAATCAACCTTATATTTTAATAAAAAATTAATTTTATTCTCAATTAATTATATTTAATTTACATTAATGCATCACATACTAACAAAAAGGCCATCGTAGTAATTTATTACTTTAAGAGCAACTATCAAATAGATTTACCAAATGCAATACGTGTGACTTCTGTTTATTGAGAGCAATTTTGAGTTATTTTACCAAACGGTTATAAAGTGACTGTCAGCTGCTTTTTTAGAGCGCAAAGAGCTCAGCCGCTTTTTGAGAGTCATAACATTACAAAACCGAGCCTTAAAAGATATGGGTGCTTTTGAAAGCACCTAAGGAGGAGCTTTTCAAAGATGGCTTGTGCTTATCAAAATTAAAAAGTCTAATATAACCCTATTTAATAATAAATATTCGCATTTATTATTACATTTATATATATTTTTTTTGGTGACTTTATTACATTTATATATATTATAGTCATTTTAAATTTTTAAATTCATTTTACCAAACACAATTGTTGGTGCTCGTGCTTATTAAAAGATCAATTTTATTTGATTTTACCAAACACGCATGCTACGACCTTTAAAAAGTAAAAGCTTTGCCAAACCCACCCTCAATGCAAATCCTACTAGCGGATTTAAAATATTAGGATACAACCCACATATTGTGTGGATAATAAATAATTTAGAATTCTTATTTTATGTTAAGTATTGTGACAAAATTACTTTATTATTCTAAGTTATAAAATTCAGTAGTATATTGATATATGTTTTGTTTTACTCATAATATTAATATTAAAATTAAAATAAATAAAGTATAATATTTTTTAATTATTTTTAAATTTTTATATTAATTTTCAAGAGTATTGATATCAATTTGTTAAATTGAACACTTGACAACTATTTAAGTTAAACACTTTATTAAGTAACTATTCTACTACTATTATTATATTTTTATACAGTACGATTATGAAATAAAAATAGATAAAATATAATAACTTTTTCAACTATCTTTTTTAAATTTCACATTACTTTTAATGATTTATGTCTATTTATTAAATTGGACACTCATTAAATAACTAATATATTACTACTTTCTTTTCCTATAATGACATTTGTCAAATAATTAACCTATTATTAATCTATTACTTCACGACCGAAATCAACAAAGTTAAAAGATTGAGTAAGTAATGAATATAGTAAAAACTTATCTCATGCAACAATATTAAAATATATCTTATTTTATTTTCTAGTTATCTTTTCATACTTATCTTCTCTGCAATTAAGTTTTCATAGTTTAAAATCACTATTCAACGAGAAGATTAGAGTATTTCATGATTACATAAAAAACTTAAAACATAAACACAATAAACACTCCAACTATATCATACAATTGAGGTTTTTTTTCTTTCAATTACTAATATTACAACCTTCTATATCATGTGAACTTTGGAAAATGTACTAGTTGGATTATGCAATTAGTACTATGATATATTAAATTTTGATGGTTTGTTTATAAAATCAATGTGGTTACATTGCAATTAAATTCAAATAATAATGAAGAGCTAAAACTTAGGTTGCTTGGAACTTGAAGTCATATTTGGGCACCAATCTATTATAATCTTCACTACTTTTATTTGCAGTAATAGTTCAAATTCTTTAGACTGCGTTTGTTTAGAAGGATAAAACAGAACAAAACACTAGAACATGAACAAAATAAAACAAGACATTAAAATTAATGTTTTTGTATTGTGTTTGATAACGATGTACAAGACAATAAAAGACAGAACTGAAATACAATTAAAAAGACATTATTATCCTTTTACATTAAAAAAAAATAATACACACATCAATTATCATCCCCTCTTCTCTCTCTTCCCTCTCAAAGATCCAAACTTTATCCCTCCGATCCAACTCTTTCTCAGGTTCAGTCCCCCCTCCATAACCAACCTCCAATTGCTCCAATCCCTTGATCTTTTGCCCCTTCCAAGTTGCAAAGCCATGACTTTAGATTTAGATTTGGTTCCAAGAAGCAGCCACTTGTGAAGTGGGATAAGTGCGGTGGTGGTGGTTTGAGGGCTAGTAGCAGTGCCCTTCTTGAATTTGTTCCTGAGATCAAGAAAGAGAATCTTGATTTAGAGCTTCCTTTATATGATTCCTCAAAGGATACTGTGGTGGACCTTGCTGTTGTGGGGGAAGACCCACAGGGGCTTTCTGTTTGTGCCATTGATCCTAACGATAGGTTGATTTGACCCAACAATTACGGCGTTTGGGTTGAAGAGAGAGATAGAAAGAAGAGATTCAAAGAATATGAAGGAGAGTAAAAGAAGAAGGAGAAGAACCTTCCTGCACTTGTCCATGTCTATGTTGCCAAACACATTTTAGCACATCAATGTGCATGTCTTAGTGTGATGTCCATTGGAAACAAACACTACCTTACAAATGCAGCACAGACATGATAGTTCATTTTGTTTTTGTTTAATTTTTCTGACATTTAAAAACATAATACTATAATAATACCAAAGTTTTTCATATTTTAAAATTTCAACCACCAAAGAGATTAGAGCACATCAAGAATACATTAAGAGTACATCAAATTTTTTAAAAAGTAGGAAAAAATTCAACTATACCATAATTTATTGGAGCACTTTATAGATATTGTAACTTTTGGATTCAATCAAAGGTTGTTTCTCCAGCAATACTTAAAGCTCTATAGTAACATGATCCTCATTTTTCATATCTCTGTCTACGTAAGAAAGAATTTAGATGGAAAATTCTATCTACACATGTAGACAGTAGATATTAACACATGATTGGCCAAAATGAGTGTGGAGTATCGTTGTAGAACTTGAAACACATGGACGGCGTTGATGTTAATTTAGTAATTAAAGATGGTTTTGTATTATTTGCATATTTGAGCTTATTTTTGCATCTAAGGCCCTTTACGTTAATTTTCTTCATTGGGGAGGCGTCTTTACGTTAATTGTTTTTGTCCATATGGCGCCTTTCCGTTTGTTGCCTTCATTAGGGAGGCGCCTAACGTGTCAGCGCCTTAGATGAAAAAGCCGCTTCCCGCATCCACGCCTCCAAGAGAAAAGCGCCTAACACTTTAGCGCCTCCTAATCAGAAGTCAAAAAAATGGTCAGCTTGCCACCGTGGCAAAACGAGAGCAGTTGGGTCAATTGTTTCAAAATAAGGGTATTCCATGAATAAGTTTTGAAAATACGGATAGTTGAGTAAATTAGTCCAAAATAATGGGCCACCATAGTTGGAGTGAAAAAAGCCAAAGGGTTTAATTATATGTAGGTTTTAGGGTATATATTACATAGTTTGTTTTGATGAACATAATTTTTTATCTATAATAAATGATATTTGTGATAAGTAAGATGAAATTATGAATATATGAATTTTTGATTTGGCCTTCCTTCAAAGGAAATTTTTTTTATGATTTTATGTATTAAATTATATTTTCTGATTTTGTATGTTGGAAATACAAGTATATACTTAAATTATAGTTGTATTAGATGTTAGTAATAAAAATTTTGGAATATATTAGTAGGTAAAGTATAGCAACCAAAATTATGTCTTCCTATATAAATTTTAATTTTAAAAAATTCTACAAATTAAGACTTAATAATTCATAGTCTGTTATAATGCATTTGTTATTGATGATGAAATTAGAAACCCTAATCTCATAAGTAAAGAGAGGTTAACATAATTAATACTGGATGTTATTAAATTTATTTGGTGATTGATACAGGGAATGGATTTACTTAGGATTTAGTTTTTTTTATAAAAAAAATATGAAATTAGAAACCCTATGCAGAAGTTTAGTTAATAAATGGTTTAGGATTCGAGTCCCAAGTATGAATTGTCCTAAATGAAAATCGATTGCATGCTTAAGGGTATAAGAATTCTTTTGGCATTGTTGAAAAAGTTTTGCTTGAAGATCAGAGTCAAAGTAGTGTGAGTAGGGTATTAGGACAAGGCTAAAATATATTCCAATAATACACTAACATGCAAATCAATACCTCTCATGTTTAATGAGGACATGTGTAAGGGTAGATATTTAAAAGGATTTTCTGATGTTTTTTTTTGTTGTTGTCTAAAAGGATTTTCTAATGTGATTATGTATGCTTGATTTTTTACATTTTAGAGAGTATATTTGAAATAAGTATGAAAATAAGAAAATACATGTTATATATATATAAAATAATTCTACCTGAATAAGTGGTTTTGACCAACCAAGTGCAATCAAGTGGTTTATTTGTATGCTAAATAGAATATTATTTGGGTGTAAAATAGAACTTTATTTATGTGCACTTTTTTATACTATTTTACATCCAAATAATCTTCTATTTAGCATACAAATAAACCATTTGGTTGCAATTGGTTGACCAAAACCACTTGTTCAAATAGCATTACCCATATATATATATATATATATATATATATATATATATATATAAAGTCTTGTC
>JASCZI010271863.1:165391-189935 GCA_036250425.1 Stylosanthes scabra
CTTTCTTCTCTTTCTCTCTCTTTTTTGCTTTGCGTTCTTGTTTTGTTCTTGAATAGAAGAACTATCTTCTTTTCTGTTCTGGTTTGAGGTCAAGCTCTTACAAGGTTATCAGAGCTTCAAAAGTTCCGATCTAGAATGACGCTTATCTCATCATCTCAAATGAAACTCAAGAACAGGTTGATTCCACTAGCCAACAAACTCGATGAGGATAATTTCTCCACTTGGAAGAAATCGCTTCTTCTCACGGTAAGAATCCTAAAACTTGAAAGCCATTTCGATTCATCGAAGACACCAAATCAGTTTGAAGAAATTGCATCTCCTGAAGATAAAGACTCCAAATCCGGCGGCAATGGATCTGGAAACACCAACGGCGCAGCCATACCAGTAGCGAAGAAATCAGCTATTGAATCCATCAAGATTCTACAGGAATCAGAGAAGTATGTTGAATGGGCTCAACATGATTCAACATTGATGACATGGCTTGATGCTTCTATGTCTATCATCTACCAGAACAAGGTTGTTCATTGCGCAACCTTTGCTGAATGTTGGGAAACCCTAAACCACATTTTCACCATGTCTTCAAGAACTAAGATTCAGAGCCTCAAAACTCAGTTACATTCTGCCAAAAAGACAGGTAGAATTCCTGAATATCTTCAATCAATTTTCAAATTGGTCGATTCTTTACGTTCAATTGGTCACCCATTCACTGAGGATGATCATATTCAAGCTATCCTAGATGGCTTACCTGATGAATATGATGGGTATGTCACATTGATAATGTCTCATATGACTACCTTTACAATCCATGAGGCAGAAAGCTTTCTCAAAGCCCATGAAGATAGAATCACAAAGAAGGAAAATAATACTCCTATGGCACATTTTTCTCAGACAACTCCAATCTCTACTATCAGTGGCGGAATCAGGAATTTTATACGAGGGGGGCTAGAAAAAAAATAATCTATTAAATAATTATGAACAATTTTATTTGTATACCAAAATCAGCCACTATGTATAATACACATTGAAATACAAATTACATATATAGTTTAACTCATTTTTAGTGTGTATTTTGTTATTTAATACGTATTATACACTGGTGGCTAATTTTAGTGGCTGATTTTGATGTAAACCTAGTATAACCCAATAATCATTTAGTTGAATTTTTTTTTATCATATATGAAAAGTTAAAATTTAAAAATACATTATAAAGATTTTAGTTTTAAGATATATTTAATGATAATATTTCATAAAAATAAAGAATTAATAATGAATATTAAAATTTTTTTTTAAAGAATTTAATTTATAATATTATTTAATAGGTTCATCAATAAAATATTGAATATTATTACTCATTGAATAAGAGCTAAAGAATTATAACTTAATTCAAATTATTTTTTCTCTTAAAAAAGATAAAGCAATTATTTTTAGTTTTGATATTTTCTTGATCCTAGTATATATATATATATTCTACATAATAATTATAAAAATACTTAGATACAAAAATATTGTATTAGAAGTAATAAATAATATGAACACAAATAAAAAATAATTAATTTTATTTGGTTTCAAAATGAATATTAGAACTAATATTTTGTTATTTCATATATATTTAACAAATAATTAGATTAATATTAATTTTTTAAATAAATTAACTATACTCTTAAAAAAAATTTTGAAAAACCTTGGGGGACCATGGCCACCTCTTGTCCCCCCTTGGTTCCGCCGCTGTCTATTACTGATCAGTCTTCGGCAAGAGAGGGAAGAAATGGAAGAGCTGTTACCAGAGGTGGTGGCCGAAATGGAAGAAGGGGAAGATTCCCCAATACAAGGCCTCAGTGTCAACTTTGTAGTCACCTTGTCCACACAGTATAAACTTGTTACCATCGTTTTGATTAAAATTACCGGAGCTTGCCTCAGATACAACAGCAATCTATGGTTCCTTATGCTAATACCTATCCACCCCCACCACCAACATCATTCCACCAACCACGGGCCTACCTTACCGCTCCATCTACTTATCAAGATTCCACATGGTTTGCTACTCAGGGGCGTCTCATCACGTAACAGCCGAGCATGCCAATATTTTGCAACACTCGGATTCAAGCCAAACCCCTGAGCAGCTCTACGTGGGTAATGGAAAGGGAGTTCCTATACTCAAATCTGGCATTTCTTTTTTATATGATAAATCTCAAAATTCTTACTATAAACTTACCAACTTATTACATGTGCCAACTATATCTCAAAATATGCTTAGTGTCTCTCGATTTGCCCAAGATAATAAGGTTTATTTTGAATTTTGGCATGATTTATGTGTTATTCGTGATCAGGTTACCAAGGAGCAACTCCTTCGGGGAAAAACTAGAGGGTAATATACATCTTTGACAACTTGGTCATCCCCAGAACATCAACAATGCATTCTGCCAAATCAGTATCATCTACTAAATCTTCATCAAACTATGTTACTCTTTTTTCTGCTACTAGTTCCTTTGTTAATAATGTTGCTATGCATCAAATTGATAACAACCATGTTAATTGTAATTCTAGTATTTCAGAAAAAACTTATTCTGCATATAAAACTGCTACCGTGTCTTCTTTACATTCTGCACCTACATATTGTTTTTTCTGTTACTACTAAACATCATAAATTGTATGACTTGTGGCATAAACGGCTTGGCCACTGTAATGTTAAATGTGTCAATGTTATGATGTCTGCTTGTAATATAGCAATTCCTCCAATTAATGTGGATCACTAAATCTGTGAGTTTTGTTCTATGTCTAAAATGCATCAATTGCCTTTTCCAACAACCAAAACTGTTTATAACAAACCTCTTGAACTCGTCTATGTAGATATATGGGGCTCGGCTCCTTTTGTTTCTTATGGATTGCGATAGGTACTATATTAGTATAATGGATGCTTATTCTCGATTTGTTTGTATTTTCTTTCGTACCCAAAAATCACAAGCCTTGATAGCTTTTCAAAGCTATAAAACTTATACGGAACACCAGACTGGATATCACATAAAAGCACTTCAAAATGACAATGGTACTGAATTTACCTCTAAAGCTTTTACTGGTTTTTTAAAACAACATGGCATATTGCATCGTCTATCATGTCCCTATACACATCAACAGCAGGAAAGCATTGAGAGAAAGCATCGGCATATAACCGAGACTGGTCTTTCTCTTCTAGCTACTGCTGCAATGCCTTTAATTTTTTGGGACTCAGCCTTTACCACGGCTATATACTTGATTAACATAATGCCCACTCCTGTTTTGAATATGTTAACTCCCTTTGAAGTTTTATTTCATAACAAAACTAGATTATAATATGTTAAGGGTGTTTGGGTGTGGCTGCTATCCATACTTAAGACCTTACAATCAACATAAACTTGATTTCAAGAGTAAATTACGCATATTTTTTGGTTATGATACTCAACACAATGGTTATAAATATCTTTTCAAGGAAGGAAAAATTTATTACTCTAAGAGTGTACTTTTTGATGAAGCTAAATTTCCTTACAATAATCTCTTTAAAACTAACACATCACCTAATTCTGTTCTTAGGAATACTTCTAATTCTGCAGGTATTATATCTTTAATTTCAGCACCACATAACAAAGTTACCATGGATGTTGCTCAGCTCCATCCTTGTACTCCAGAGAATGATATGCATGCTGCTTCTTCTCTTGAGGAAGATTCCCCTCCACAACATACAACTAGTTTGGAGTCCTCTTCCTCACAATCTGCTACTTCTACCTTGCCAGCACAGGTTCCAATTAGTAGTATTGAAATTGTTTCACCTATTCACCAGTCTACTTCTACTATTCCATCTAATACTACCTCTTTAAATATTCATGATATGAAAACTAGATCAAAAATAGGTGCTTTAAAGCCAAAAACTTTTTTATCTAGTACCAAACCTACCATTGATTATACTAAGAATATCCCTTAAGACAGTTAAACAGGCTTTGCTCATTCCTCAATGGAAAAGAGCTATGGATGCCGAACTCTAAGCCTTGGCTAAATGTCAAACTTGGAGCTTGGTAGATCCTCCTCCCAATACTACAATAATAAATAGTAAGTGGGTATTTGCTTTAAAAAGAAATCAAAAGGAAAAATATTAAGGTATAAAGCTAGATTAGTTGCAAAGGGTTTTCAACAAAAAGAGGACATTGATTATGATGAGATTTTTAGCTCTATTGTTCGGCCTACAACAATTAAAATTATTTTAACCATAGGATGGACCCTAAGGCAATTTGACTTTGATAATGCCTTCTTAAATGGAGTTCTTACAAAAACTGTTTACATACAACAATCTTTAGACTATACAACTATACAAGCTCAGATTTTGCCAAAGTGTGCAGACTTCATAAGGCAATCTATGGCCTTAAACAAGCACCCAGAGCTTGGTATAATACTTTGACTAATATATTATATTATCTAGAATTTCATAAAACTACTCATGATGTAGCTCTGTTTTTTAGAAAATATAAAAATGGTAGGGAGGTTCTATGGTATGGATGAAAGAAGACATCCACACCTATGGAGTAACGGTGTCTTAACTCACTCAATGACATCTGTTATGTCTTCTTCCCTTTTCGAAAAGCACGAAAACAAAGTTCAGATAAGTACAGATGCTTGTCTCTTAAATTCTAATATAAACATATTTTATTACTTTTCTTTTTTTATTTCATAACTTATTAATTTAATTTTCTAAGCATTATGTTTCACATAATAATAATAATAATAATAATAATAATAATAATAATTCCTCTTAAACTAGTACTTTAAATATATTGTACTTTTGTTTTTTTATTTATATTAAAACTAATACAATACCAAGATACTATATAGAAATATTTTAGGTAAAAATATAATAAAAATTAAAAAAATTAGGTAATATTTTAGGCTAGCCGATTTATTTGGATAAATTGCCCTAGATATTATTATCTAAACAACACTTTTATGGATTTTTTTTCTAAACCGAAGATCATGGCTACTCTTTCATAATTTATGTAAATAATAAAAGAGGATTTTTATACCCTAAATTTTGGTTTAGGATAATATGATAAATATAAACATTTTAAATTTTATTTTTGTAAAAAACCTATAGTAACTTAATGAAATTTTCTTAAAGAATACAAATAAATTAACTTTAGGGTTAAATAATTTTAAAAGGAAATTTTAGTCTATTATTAGTAAATCAAAGAGTATATTTAAGTATATCAAGAGAATATCTAAATGTATAATATAATTTGACAAAATTAATTAAAAAAATAATTATTTGTTTTGAAAATTAACTAAAAGAATTGTTTTTTTTTATAAGTTGCTTAAAATAGTAATTTTTTTAAAAAAAATTAAAAAGGACTGTTAGTATGAATGTGTTTTTTTTAAATCTATTTATATGCCTTTTATTAATTAAAGATTGTACGGAAACTTCGTATAATAATATGTCATGCAGTAATTTAGCTTAGAGTATACAATTAGTGTTGTCAAACTGGCCAGTTCCAACCATTTGCCAGCTTAAGCTCGCTTTATTAATTAGCTATAATTTTTTAAAATGGACCGTTTTTGACTTGCACGACAGGTTAAATTGGAACCAAACGGATTGTTTATTTATTTTTGAAAAAATTAAAAAAATAAACTCAATCTTATATTCTAAAAATAAAAATTTAGACAAGACAATGGGCTTTTTTTAGCCAAAAACGTTTTAAAAAGAATTTTTGTAAATCAAAATTATGAGTTGGGGTCAGAGAAAATATATGAAAAAAACAAGTGTTAAATTTTTTTTAAAAGTAAAAATAAATGGGTCAACACATTTAGTCTGCGAAATGTCGCAATTAACTTACATGTTTTTCGAGTTAGTCGAACTTAGTTATTTTGCATATAATTTTAATGGGCCTAATTTTTTGTGATAAGCCCTTCCGTTTAGGACAATTTGGGATGACATGATGGGTAGGCCTGTCAAATAGGCAACCACAACCCATTTAGGCTCGCCCGCATAAGTTTATGGATGTCCTATTTAAGCTCGCTTTGTTCATAGGCATAATTTTCCAACTCAACCGTTTATGACCAGCTCGATGTGTTAAACGGGTGACCTATTTAATTATTTATTTAATTATTTTAAAAAATTAAATAAAAAATACATTTTTTTGGGAAAAAATCTTAAAATATAGGAAAAAGTTGTTGAATTTAAAAAAAAGGACATCCTATTTAACCTGCCATATTTTTTTTCGGTTAATTGGGCTTAGTCCACATTTTTTAACGAGCCTATTTTTTTTGAAAAAAATTATCCTATTTAAATAGATAAACAAGCTGGCTCAACGTGTTTAACACATTTTGATGACCTTATCGAAGGGGTTCGGCCGGTTTTGATGGTCATATACATTACTAATTTATATAAGGTGAATTCTATGGTGTAGACGGAAGAAGGCAAAAACATGATTGGTCAATGTGAGTTTGTTATCCCGTTATATGCTTGAAGCAATAGAAACGGTGTTTAAAGTTAATTACTCAATTAGAGTTGATTTGGTGGGAGGTGAATGTTTGGGCTATTTTTTTGGTTGGGGAGCAGTCTGGTCCGTTTTTTGGTTTTTGCAGTTTGGGCTTGTTGTGGCCAAAATTTTTGGCGCTGGAATTGTGCAGCCTTCATGGTAAATTGATTGAACCCTTACTTTGGCTAGTGGAATAATAGACACTGATGATGACCCAAAAAAAAAAAAAAAGAGAAACCTTGTAATGTTAACGAGCAAGGGTGTTCATGGATTAAAAATGTATATGTAAATTTTAAGTATATTAGTTGAGTGTTCATGGATTAAAAATGTATATGGAAATTTTAAGTATATTAGTTAAGTATTAATTATGTAATATAATTAAGGGTGAAATTGTATATGAAATTAAGAATAGTTTTTATCATTTTTATATTATACAAATATGGTATCATTATGTGTTTAAGACTTTCAATCATTTTAATATATTAAAAAAATATGTATTCATGGTTGTTTAAGACTTTGAAATCCCATTTTACTAATTATGGTGTGTATGATACAGACGGACAAAAAATTTCTAACTAAATAATTAAAAAACTTATAACTAAGTTAGAGAAAATTAAATTGCCAACTGCGGTTGACGTTAGAAATTAAGAAATCGTGACTACGTAGGTAGGTGAAGTGTAGGAATTTTAAAGGTATGTCATGTTTTAGAAACGTAACTGGCAGAAAGATGTGGAAATCAAAGATCTGTTAACGAATAAACATACTTGTAATTCATGTTTTGAATGCAAATGTTAAAATTATGGCATGGTTTAGAAACTTAGCCAGCTGCAAGATTTAGAAAGCAAAAATTTTATAGCGACGAGAAGGGAAAAAAAGAAACTTAACTACTTGAAAATAAAATCACGGAATGATTGGTATGGAAAAAAAAAGCTGGTGGAGGGGTCGCACTTTGTTAGGATTTTAGCGTGTGTTAAAAAAGAAATAGCATCGGTAATGTCTAAGGGCATGTGTTTCAGGTAAAGTGTTTCACCGCGCGTGGTTGCTATCCACCTAAGGATGTTGATTATAGGAAAGAAACAAGGAAGTAGTGAAAGTTAGCGACAAGTTGGCTGATAAGTAAGTTACGCTTTGAAAGCGATCATGGAAACTATGCGGAGTGGAGCGGCATGCAAAAGGAAAAATAGCTAATGGATGGTTTCGACTTAGAGTTGTTGATTACAGGATAGAAGCTCGATTACAGGATAGAAGCATGGGAGCAATGATCTAGCATGGACGTCACAGGAGCGTTCTCGATGCTGTGAGTTGAATGAAGACTGCATGTGAGACTTTTAGGTTGATTGGGGTTGGGAGGTGGATGCGAGGGCTCGAGTTGCAACGTGTTTTCCCCGAGCACAACAGAATACCCGTTGGATGAATGAAGACTCGGTGTAGTAAGTGCTCTGGGAGACAATGATTGTGATTTTTAGAAAGTTGTGTAAGAAGTGGAAATTTGTGCACGTGTTACTGATATGTATTTCTGACGGAAAGCATATGGTTATTGGGATTTTGATAGTTCATCAACACCTCAGATTCAATAGTTTAGTCGCAAATTAGGTCATGGTGAATTTTGTAACTGTTATATTATTAGTGAATAGAATAGAATTCCATTGTTTTAGATGCTTATGCGGAACACATTTAAATAAAAAATTACGAGTAGTAATAATAGTTGTAATTTTTTTTTCTTACTCTGAATTTAAAAAAAAAATTAAAGAAAATATGTTGTGATTCTCATGCATCCCAAAATAAGGGTCAATTAAAAAATGATTTTGTTAAAAAAGAAAATTATCACCAAATAAGGAAAGAAAAAGTCATTGCTATGACTTTTTGTTGTGAATTCCATTTTGTTTCTTTGTTAGTAACACCAAATTAGGAACCAATTAGGAAACCCTAACGTGTCACTTCGATTTGCGTGCGTTTTAAAAATTTTATTTCTTTTTCTTTATTTTACAATTCTCTCGTTTGAATAATAGTAATAAAAATAATAATAATAATAGTAATTTTTAATATTGAATCCAAATATTCGACAATATATTTCTAAAACTCTTTTCGTTCTTAGAAAATAAAAATAAAAATATCACAAAAGATTTCAGCAAATGCGAAAAATATCAAGTCCCCAAATCAGGTCCCCCTGTCCATTCTCCCAGTTTCCATCTTATGTCTCCGCCCCAACAAATTCATCCCCATTCTGTGCTCCATTCGCTTCCTCTGTCCTATTTTCATCCATCTGCGTGCAAATAACAAAGTATATTACATTTAGCAATTGTTTTTCACATTGTTTCAATCTTCTCAGAACGATAACAAAACCTCAAACAATGATACTACTCGGTTATTATTAGTGGGAAAATGGACCCTATTTCAACATTCTACCAACAGAAACCAAGACCCAAATTCACCCCATTCAATACACCATATTCAAATCGTGAAACAATCCAGTGTCTATTTTGATTCAGAAATTAGTGCGAATTGAACTTAATCTAGCACAGTTGGTCTCTTACCTGTCACCACGCTGCTGTCTTCTTCTGAAGAACCCGACGACTTCTCTACTCGGCGCCTTGCCTCACTCTCCTTCTAGCTGCTGACGCCGGGACGCCGTGCAGCAACACCTTCACTGGTTCCCTAGACCTCCAAGAACCGTCGCAACTGGCTGCTCTCCACAGCTCACACTTCTGGAATTCAACTTAGCAGCGCCAAGCACCCCTCTTTCTCATAAACCCTAACTCAATTGCTTCTTCAGGAGAGACCGATTCGAACCCCCCCTATTTTTTTTCTCACCTAAACGCGTTCTTCTAACCAAGGTTCAATAAGTTTTTCCCTCACACTTTTTAATTTCGTTATACAAGTCTGAGGACTGAGTCTGAGGAATGAAGAGAGAACATGCCCAATCCTCATCTACTAACCAAAAATTCATCCCCTACATTTGTTTGGGTTCCAAAGCCCAAGCCCTCAACAAAATTATAACAAACGGTGCTTACACGCCAAAAATAGAGCCCAAACTTTTTCCTAACCACTCAACGCCTTAATTAGAATTAACATTCCGTAATCCTTAAAAGAACCCCTTAATGGCTTCATGATACCATCTTCCCAAGCAAGTGGGACCCACAAAACTACCAATCAGTGTCCAGCATGTGTCGTCTACATGTGTAGATGGAATTTGCCATCTACACCATAGACTTCACCTTTATATTATTTTTATAATATATTCATTTGATTTTTTATCATATGCAAATAATATCATATAATATAACATATCATCAAAGGAACTTTAAAATCAATCAGTTCAATGAGGACAAAATAAATGAGGACATGAGAGATGATAGGAGTAAGATCTCCTATAGGTTAGAATTGTAAAAATTAGGAAGAGATTAGAAGAGAATTGTAGAAATTGAGGAAAATTAGGGAAGAACAAGAGGAAGAAGAAGATAATTCCATAGAGAAATTTCAAAAGAGGAAAGAGATATTATGTCATTGATAATTTTGCATATTAATTACATCTTCTCCTTTACTATTTATAGTAAAATACCTACATTCTAGATCATTCTAAATATTACTCTAAATGGGTTATAAGCCCAAACTTATACATGTATCAACAGAGATATATGATTATTATACCCCTTGAAAATTCACTAAAATTTTGTAAACGTCAAGTTTTTAAGAGTTATGTCATTTTATTATATTAGAAATTATTTTTTATTTTCTTTTAATGTGTGTATATTTAATATGTATATTGAATTATGTTGAATTATATTTGGATTGTATCATACTATGTTAAATTTTGTTGAATTTTATTGGATTTTTTTTTTTACTTTTATAAAGGTAATATTTGTGATTATCATTGAGTGTCCGTTTTTTTTTCTCTTAATATATTTAAATATACTCTCTGACTAAAATTCCCTTTTAAATCTAAATTAATTTATTTGTATTCTTTGAGAAAATTTCACCGAGATACTATAGATTTTTTACTAAAATAAAACTTAAAATATTTATGTTTATTTGATTGTCCTAAACCAAAATTTAGGGTATAAAAGTCATCTTTGATGATTTACATAAATCATGAAAAAGTAGGCCGGAACTTTGATTGAAAAAAAAAATCCCTAAAAGTGTTGCTCCAATATTAATATCTTAGAAAATTTATCCAAATAAATTATTTGGGCTAAACTATTACCTATATGCTATTTTCTTTTTCATCATGTTTTTTACCTAAAATATTTCTATATAATATCTTGCTATTATATTGTTTTAATCTAAATAAAAATTTGTACAGTATATTTAAAAGAATAATGCTATCCACACATCCTTTTCACAGACATCCTTTTTATATCCGTATAAAAATACGGTTTTTATAAATGAACCACAAATAGTAGAAAGCAGTTAACATATTAATGACCGTATTTTATACGAATCTCAAATTGGTGTCTACTAAAAGGGTGTGTGGATAGCGGAACCGGATTTAAAATATTAGCTTAAGAGTAATTATTATTATTATTATTATTATTATTAATAAGTTATGAAATAAAAAAAATTTAAAAATTGATAAGTAGTTATGAATTTAAGAGACAAAACATCGGTATGTGTCAGAATTTTGCTTTCACGTTTTTCAAAAACCGGAAGAAAACATAACATGTGTTATTAGTAAGTTGAGACACCATTACACTATAGGTGTGGATGTTTTCTTTCATCCACACCATAGAATTCCCCAAAATGATATTATATATTTGCTTGTCTATGTTGATGATATTATTATCACTGGATCTCATAGTGCTGTTGTATAAGAAGTCATTTGTCAACTAAATTTTATTTTCTCTTTAAAGGATTTAGGGAAATTGTTTTATTTTCTTGGATTGAAAATTGATGACTTAGGTAATCAAAGCCTATTACTTAGTGAAACCAAGTACACAAGGGACTTATTACACATGGCTGGAATGGTAGAGGCTAAACTCATGCCAACACTTATGATTTCTTCCATTAAACTTCATACTGCAGATTCAGATCTGTTTGAAGATCCTAAGATATATAGATCAATTGTTGGTGCATTACAGTATTTAACCATTTCTCGTCCTGATATCGCATATTCTGTTAATCGCTGCTCTTAGTTTATGCAGAATCCCACCATTGCTCAATGGAAGGCGGTCAAAGAAATACTTCAATATTTACAAGGTACAATATCTCAAGGTCTTATATTCAGTAAATGTACTAATTATAGAATCCTTGCCTTTTCAGATGCGGATTGGGGGTCGGATTTGGATGATAGACGCATCACTACTGGATTTTGCATCTACTTAGGCAGCAATCTCATCTCTTGGAAGTGTGCAAAACAGACGAAAGTTAGTCGATCTAGTACAGAGGCAGAGTTCCGGGCAATAGCAACCACTGAAACTGAAGTTATCTCTATACAATTGTTGCTCAAAGAGTTACAGATTCCTCAACCAACCCCTCCTACTATCTACTGTGATAACAAAAGCACGTGTTAATATCTCACAGCTAATCCAGTGCTTCATGGGCGCAGCAAGCATCTTGAGACCGACTTGTTTTTCCTTTGAGACCTTGTCAACAGAAAGGAGCTATTTGTTGTTCACATTGCAGCCCTAGACCAAATTACTGATATAATGACCAAGCCCCTTGGAGTGGCCTTGTTTACTCGCTTCAAGAGCAAGCTTAGGATTGGTTTCAAGACCCTACCTAAGCTTGAGGGGGGTGTTAGAGATATATACATATATTTCTCTGTTAGTTTGGCTTATTGGCTAGATTAGTTAGTAATTGTCTATTGACTTAGTCTAGGCTTGGCTACTGTATATAAAGTCTTGTGAGCTGAACCTTGTAGTTAGTTAATTGAATACAATCTCAATTTCACTTTTCTCTTTTTTCTCTCTCTCTCTCTTTTCTGCTTTACGTTCTTGTTCTCTTCTTGAATAGAAGAACTATCTTCTTCTCTGTTCTGGTTTGAGGTCAAGCTCTTACAATACCAATAGTTAAGATTATAAATTTAAAGTAAAATAACATGAAATATAAGTAGTAATAGTAATATTATTGATTAAGTACCTATATAACAATGTTAAAAATAAATAAAAAATAGAGAGGGTAGACCGAAAATGGTCAAGTTAATAGTGTTAAATAATGTCAATAATGATGATGATGATGATGATGAGGATGACGATGTGTTGTTATCAAGATGTGTTATTCCAACAAAAAAGATATTTAAAAAATAAACATTGCAACAAAAATTTGTTGGTGAGGAAAAAAAAAATGGCAGAAATGTGAATTTAACCTCCTTCTTTTTCTTTTTCTTTTTTTTTTTTGTCTAAGACATCCCTTTATGGTCAACATTGCTAGGGTGAGTGGATTGGGACGTCCCTAATTATTCATTTATTTTTCCTTTTTTTCCCTCCAGTCCCCACCCATCAGATTTTCTACCCGTCAATCCTTGAACACATTTTGACCAACACAAAAAAAAAATCCAATCCCCAATGCTACTCCAACAAAAATGTTATAACTGCTCCTCTCAAAAAAGCCCAGTCCAATATATATGACTCTCAAGCGTGACTAATTTACGTAATGCCTTCTATAATCTTCAGGACGGAACTGCAGCTCTCTCATTTGAACGGGTCAACGCGCACACACTTATCCTATCCTCAACCAACACCTATTGTCTACACGGTAGACCTCACCTATTTTTAATATATATTTTATGTTCGAACATGAACATAAATTTTATCATGGCGTTGATTTTTGGGGTAAAATAGTAAGGTTGGAAAAGCTTGATCCCACTTTTTAATGACTGAGTCAGTATTTCACTATTGATAATACAGAACACAGTGTTTGAATAGCAGTGAAAAAAAGAAGTATAATTGCAGCAACAGAAGCTGCTGTCTTCCATACAATGCTGAAATAACCGATCCTCAAAGTGGCCATCATCTTGTGCCAAAAGTTTTCATAGTGAGCATTCAATTGATTGCAAATATGAGTATATTCAGCATCAAAATTCATCACCATGATATCTCTCTTAAGGCCTCTGAACAATTCAGCCACTGTTTCATTGTCACCAAGGCGATTAACAATGATCTTGTTCTTTACCAAAACATCCACATCCTTGCCTTCATTGACAAGATGACCAATGAATATAACATAGTTAGTGATGTACGATTCTTTAAGATAATGGCATTGCTCCAAAGCTACCATGTTCCTGAACCAAGTTTCAGTCCCATCATCCACTTCAATCTCCGGAACGTGAAGACATTTACTTGAGAATTTCTAGTAAGCTCTTCTCTTCTCTTCTCTGTTTACCTTAAGCTTCACCCCTGCTTTGTTCAACTCAAATGCACTGTAATGCAGGGTTGGGACTTCATTTGTTCTTGAGAGGTTTCGTTTAAATGATTTCAAGCAAAAGATTCTGCCCAGATTCGTGAAATGTGCTACATGAATAGAAGATTCCAACATTTTTGGTTCCGTGGGACATAAATAATAACAAGCAAGCTTTAGAAGAGAGAGGTTATTGTCACCATTCAAGGATTCTGCTAGGTGTACACATAAACATGCAAAACAAACAAAATTTACCCACTCTCACAATGGCGTGTGTTTTCACCCACAAAAACCCTCATCTCCAATAATGCACGCACTCACGACGCTATTACTTCTTCTTCTTTTTCACGCACGCACTCACGATGTTATTGCTTCTTCTTCTTCTTCTCCTCCTCCTCCACCACCTCCACCTCCACCTCCGCCTCCACCTCCATCTTCGTCTCTGCTTCCGCCTCTTCTTCTTCCTCCTCCTTCTTCTCCTTCACTGTTACGTTGTGGTAGTTGTTCTTGTTGTTGTTGTCCTTCTTCTTCTTCCTCCTCCTCTTTTACGTGGTTGTTGTTGTTTTTCTTCTTCTTTTGTTGCCACTGTTTACTTTTTTGTTACGCTCTCGTCGCTATTAAATATTCAAAAGTACTCCAAACATTTGGGATGTACTCTCCATCCACATTGCACAAAAATTGCAAAAACAGAGCAATTACAAAATCCAGCAACATCTCACTAAAACCAACTTCATAAACGGAAAAGAATCATCAATCGAACATCAAAAAAGTAATAAACTAAACATTTTGAATATCTAGGGTTTTGTGCACTTCCTTTTTGAATTCTGTTCAAAATGGTATAGGGTGTTGTTCAATTCATTTTTTAAATTCTGTTCAAAATGGTTTTAGATTCTATTTTTGGTTTGAATCTGAGTGTTTGAAAACCTTGAATTCTAAATGCTAAAATAATTTAGGATTCTTTTTACCTCATTTTAAATTCTGCTCAAATTGATTTATGATTTTGTTTTGGTTTGAATCTGAGTGTTTTGAAAACCTTAAATTCTGAATGCTAAAATCATTTAGGATTCCGTTCACCTCATTTTTAAATTCTACTCGAATTGGTTTAGGATTCTGTTTTGGTTTGAATCTGAGTGTTTGAAAAACATTCAATTCTGAATGTTAAAATCATTTAGGATTCTGTTCAACTCATTTTTAAATTCTGCTCAAATTGGTTTTAGATTCTGTTTTTGTTTGAACTGAGTGTTTGAAAACCTTGAAATGTGAATGATAAAATATTCAGGATTTTGTTCACTTCATTTTTAAATTCTATTCAAAATGGTTTAGGATTCTATTCACTTCATTTTTAAATTATGTTCATTATTTATGGTTCTGTTCATTTTAGAGGCAAATCCAGCTCGTTTAGCATACTCCTTATAGAAATCATTAATTTCTACACATGATACAAATGTCATCCCAACCTTGGGGACGTACTCTTCATCAACATTACACAAAAAACTGCAAGAACAAAGTCGAAAAAAAGCTTCGTTGAACAGAATATGTACTCAAAACGAGCAGCATTTATAAGCATAACGAACAACAAAACGTAACACTTAATAATATGAACAATCCAACACATTTCACAAATTTAAATTCAACCACAACCTAATTTGACATATTTAGTTTTAAAAATAATTGAAATTAATTTTCTAACATGAATGAAGATTTTATAGATTGAATTGAACCGTAAAATAAAAAATCCAATCAACAACGAGAACAAAAACTGCAAACAACAGAGCAACAATTGAACAGAAAAATCAGAGACCACAAACAAAATTTTTAAACTTAATAGTAATAAAGCAAACAAATAAATTCAAAACCAATACAAACATGATTCAGGATTTTGCATATTCAATAAGAGTAATGTTACGGAACTAACATTAAGAAACCCATAGGGAGCCAATAAGTGTAATTAGGGAAATAATGAGTGGTAAAAAGGGAAAGAGAAAAAAGGAAAAAAGCATATTTGTCACTTATTGGCTAACAAACTATGGGCTCTCTAAACTTTCTCATTCAATAAATTCTCAAAATAAACAATCAAACAACAAGAGCATTCAAATTTAGATAAAACAAAACCTAAAAAATACGAGAACATATTAAAAAATTACGAAAATTCCTCTATAATTATTGTTCGAATAATATCATGGTCGGTTTCCATAAAATTATAGTACCTGATGAGGAGTTCAATTATTTCCCTTTTTTATCCTCTTTCCATTTATAAAAATAATAATTTGTCCTAATAATAGCTATACCGGAATGTTGAATTGAATTTAGATACTATATTGCTTTAATTTCATATTTAATTGAATTTACATGTTTGTGCCAACAAGCATTGACATAGGTAGTAATTTAATTGGATTATGTTGTAAGGACCACCGGGGCTGTCTAAAATCAGCTCATACATTTTGGGTGTTTCTCATGCACCAAAGAATTGGAAGCATTGGATTAAGTTGACAAAAGATGACTTACATTCAACCCATATACAACTTGTTAGAAATTAAAGAAAAAGATAGCAAATCTTTTAATATTTCAAAAGCACCCCAAACAAAGTTCATCGTCAGCAAAACCCTACCCTGCCTCGATTGTCATGGAAGACCTCCGGCGACCAACTCGGAAATAAAGTATTGTACAAGGGTTGTCGGCTTCGCCAAGCTCAGTATTGTAGAAAGGAGACCATGACATCAATGTTGAATATGACAACAAGAATGAAGAAGAGAAATCATTGCCATGGTTATTGATGTTGCTGCCATGGCTCCAACTTCTTTCTCAAATTCCCAATGTGTATACTATTAATTTATTTTTTGGTTAACATTACTCTTGATTTTAATCGAAGCTTTCTTCATTCTTGATTTCCTTGCGTAGAATTATAAAAAAATTTTCCATGTAATTAAACCTCCATTAAGTATATTTTTTGAGCTTGAATTTGCCCAAATTTACATTCTTTGTCAATTCCAGAATAAATAGCATATTCAACTCCATTGGAAATAAATTTTGCCCCCAATTTCTTGGGTGTGTGAACATGATTAGAATACAAATCCAAACACACCTTTTGTATTTGTGGCCAAGGATATTAATTTTAAAATGATGCGTTGATGTACAAGAGCTTTGTACTTCCGATTTCACTGTCCTTATAGCAAATGTGAGTATGTCAATAAGAAAGAGTTCAATGGTAGATTTTACTTCCCAGATTGTTTGCCTTTTTCTATCCTGGTGCTATAGGAGAGGCACCGATATTTGAAAATTCAACATTTGTTCTCCTAAGATGGCCACTCGGTGTTGGATTTAAGTTGAGAGAAAGAAATTAGATCACAACAAATAAAGTTTAAAATTTTGAGGCATATTTAAAAATTCAATAGTTTTTTTTCCGATAAGTTACAATCTCACATGTTATCCCAATGATGAGAGGTGAGAAGGTGCAAAACAAGAACAAACAGAACCCCAAATTAAAAACATCTCCAAGCAACACCCCTATATCACCTATTAAAGCAATAAAGAAACTCGCTAATAAATCTGGTTACATAGCAATAAACACGATTATCTTCCTTCATTAAAGCACCTAAAACCCACAAATGTATATTGAGACGACGACAACAACAACAAAGTCTTGTCCCACAAATGCATATTGAGACATATGAAGGTATTTATTTGGAATTAGATCAAGCACCTGACATGAGAAGTCTTGTCAAAAGTTTCATGCGACCTCGGTGTATCTGCATCTTTTTATGGTGACATTTTCTCTTGTTCTTCTTCTTCTTTCTTAGTGTTGCTAACACCACATCTTCGTCTTCATTAAAACTAATGCCACCTTTTGTATATACTTGCAAAATATTTCTAGCTTCCTCAAGATCTTCATTCTCCTTATCATCATCATCATTCTTATCTTCTTTCTTGTTATCTATGTATCTTTTCTCCCTTTTGTTTTTTGTTGTTGAACCCATTCCAGTTTGCGTTTGGTTGCGAGCATCAATCAGTATCCCTCCTTTGTTGTTGTTAGCTACTTCCTTAGCTAGACCAAAGTCTTCGAAGCCTGGTGGTAAAGACTGGTCGGAGATCGAATCATTGTCCATGTCTCCCTAGGAGAGGTTCATGTCTTTATCAGTATCTTGAAATGCTTCTTCGGTTGGGTCACCGTGGAGTCTCATCTGAGTCTCTTTAATAACTTCATCCGAGCATCTATCATCGAATAGGCACCTAGTGGACACTGAATTTTCTTGTTTGTTACATATCTCCTCTTCTTGAATGTCATTGTGTTGTCTTCCAGCGTCAAACATCCTTGTTTTTCCAATGCGATTAACTTGTATCTCATCAACTGTCATGGAGATTTCTCTAACAAAAACATCATAAGAGGTTTCATTCAAAACAAGATGCACTGTGTCATTAATAGGTGACAGCCATTTAGTGTCTACTATTGCTCTGACCGAATTGTAACTATCACCCATAATGGAATTATCATCAAGTGAAAGGATTGTGCCCCAAGCTTCAGCGATCCTATTAAAGTTTTCTGTACTCCATGCTTGAAGCGGCATGCCATACATCTCAATCCAAGCGATTCTTGATCTATTTGCTTCATTCTCAGTCCAATCTCTCACTTCCCCAAAATAGTTCAATAGCCATGATGAATTTAGAGCCTCAAACTTGTTTTCCACATAATCAAAAGTCAACACCATCTTAAACGATCCCGTAGGCTTAACCTCTACTAACGTGTGCCAATCATCAAACAAAGATGGTATAATATCACGTTTTAGAGGTATGACTCACTCGCCTACTAATGATCTACTCATTTTTTCACACATTCCTTGATCAATGACTCCTTGAACCGTATGTTGCGACAAAGGATCTTTAGCATCCGGGTCCTTTTTTCTGCGCTTCATGATCTACTTCTATGTTGTCAACTAAAAGCACATCCTTAAATGATCTCCCACCTTTGCTTGCAACAACATTATTAGTCTTCAAATTATGGTTCTTCCCTGATCCCTTTAAAACATGTTGCGGCTTCTCTATCAAAACATGTTTTCTACCTCTTCCATATTTGGCTTCAAAGACTGAAATTATTTTTCCATCAAGACGGCTACCATTAAAGGTCTGAATAGCTCTAACGGCATGATTCTTGAAGTCGAATCTCACAAAAGCAAACTGAGACGGGTTATTCCACCTTAATTTTCGTGAAATGTATACATCCACAACTTGTCCTATTCTACTAAAAACTTCCCACAACCATTGGATATTCACGTTATCAGACAGATAATCCACAAATACTGAAAAAGTTTGTTGTTCTAACCTTTTAAAATTCTCCAACACCTTTATGCTACGCTCAGAAAGACCCATTTGTATTCCGAAACTCAATCATGGAATAACAAGAAACGAAGGCAGAGATGGTCTGACGATCAGTGATGATGCCAAGGTGATGAGGATGAGCCGCATATAGGAGATGATTTGATCAACTGAACGATTCTGGAGAAGTGACGCATGAGTACGGATGAACGGTTTTCCGGCAGCGGCAGCTGTGACAGAGAACAAAACAGCGACGACAAGATCTACCTCCGGAGAAACCCAAACGACTGACAAGTAGGCGGTGACGGAAGGAACTTGCGTGCAATCAGTGGTGACAATAGTTATTTTAGAATAATATGGGGTCATATTCATAATTATTTCTTTGTGCACATCAGAAATGCCCAAAGTTATTGTGCTAACTAAAGACAAACCCGAACCACTAGTCCAAGAATTGAGAAAGCTATGTATTGAACGCATAGATGGATTCACAATTGTATAACAAGTAATTATGTTACTAAGCTGTATCATTTAAGTTTTTGGTTGTTTTCAATACTTGCCATAGATTCTATTTTGTCCATTTTATAACAAATTTCTTGCAATATGAATTAGGGCTTCATTGACTTGCTTTTTTTTTCCTTCTGTGTTTGTTCATTAATGATGAAGGCTTCACTTCATTCTAATTTAGAAGTAATCAAGAGAGAGTATATTGGTAGTTCATCTTAACCCACTCTCCAAACCAACTTGGGTTGGTCTAGTGGTTAGCTTACTAGTCCGCTTAAGCAAGTGTCAGCGGTTCGAATCATACCTTGTGCATGCAGCAACCCATTGACCCACGGTGGATTAGTTCTCGACCTGTCGGATTAGGGAATACCATGGACAACCAAAAAAAATTTTAGTTACTATGGCTAATATAAAATTATTTAATGGCACTTATACTATGGCTAATTGAATATTATTATTGGATTTGATACTCATATCATTCTTAATGTAATTAGTTACTATTTAACACATCAAGAGTAACATAAATAAAAATAAAATTGGATTAATGACAGCGAGTGGGCATAGACAATGAAGAAGAGCTCGAAAGTGGAAATAGAAGTCGTTTTCATAGCTAACGTGCTGGCAGAAGATGCCGCAGATGTGGCCATTGTCATCACTGGAGCTAGAAAGTTGCTTTTTTTTTTCAGTATAGAAACTGATGAAGGCATTGGAGAATTCTTCATAAAAATGTAATTGTTTTTCCGATCAGTTCCATGAAGATGTAATCTAGCTTCTTCAATTTCATGGACAGATTTAAACATATTGAAATAGTAATTTGCACTTTTATTCTTTAGTCATTGAGATATTAAAATGCATGTTATTTTCTTTTCCTTTCTCAAACCGAGAAAGCCTAATAATGGCATTGTCCTATTTTCTGTTTAATGAAAATTATACTATGACTAATTAACTATTATTATTGGAGGTGAGCTCCCGATAGTTAGCATCTTCTATGTTTGAAAAAGTTTGATATTTTGAAGATTAATAGGTGTTTATTACTATTTTGATTTCAAAATTTAAAATAAACTAAATAAATGAACTTGAGTAGATAAATTGTTTATACAAAGTGAAGTTTATAATATTTTAAAATAAATAAAAATGAATTCTAAATCTTTTTTAAATTTATGTATATATGGAGATATATATGTTATTTTTTATTATTTGTTATACTGAAATTTGTAGAATTTATATATAACCTATGATCATTGTATATACAAATAAAATCTTTTTAATTGTAAATTAAAATAGTAATAATTTTTTATATTATTTTAAATTTTTTTATATATAATTGATACATTAATAATTTTAAAATCATTAAATTATTTAAATTTATTAGAATCTATGAAGCACGGACACTACGGACACGCGACACGACACGACACGCGACACACCAATCTCAATTTTTTATATGACACGGGGACACGGCATATATATAAAATATAATGCATTTTTTAATAAAATTATAATAATATCTTGACATTTTATTTATATTAAAATTTAAATTATTATTTTTAAATATTTTTAAGGTTTTTTTAATTATATAAAATATTTAAGTTAACTTTTAGTTTTGAGAAATAATAATATATACTACTTTTATACTCATTTTAAGGACATAAGTTAAGAATAAAGTTAGACACGCGGTCACGTGATGATATTTTGAAGTGTTACGTGTGTCCGAAGAGATTTTTTTTTTTATTTTTTTAAGGACACGAATAGGACACGAAAGACACGCGTGTCGGACGAGTGTCCGTGAGTGTCGTGTCCGAAACGTGTCCGACACGTAGACACGCCAATTCAACGAAGTGTCCGTGCTTCATAGATTAGAATCTAAACCCGTCCGGCATTACTCTAATAATAATAAAAAAAATTGGAATTTGGATGAGGATGGAGAACTCAAGCAAGTCAACGGACAAGAAAGTAACAAGGAACTGGAACGAATCAAGTAAAAGCATAAACTGTGTCTGTGTGTAACACAGTGAGTGGTTATTATTATTATTAAGAATGATTAAAGTGCAAACATTGATAGGGAATGATAGGTGTCATCTCCAATCTCCATCATTTCCTCCGCCACCGTTGCCGCCGCCGATGAAGTGTTTGAAGAGAGTGTTCCCCAGATCAATCTGAGAGCACGTTCCAATCTAGCAGCAGTGGAAAGTGGAGTGTCCGTGTTGAAGGCTATGTGACCCAATCTGAACAAGAACAACCTTGATTGGTGAACTGCTTCATCACGCCAAATCCTGAACCCCATCAACAACTTTAGAACACTGCACACCATCCCAGTGGTAGCCATGGCTGCTCTCAATCCATGGAACTTCGCTA
Organism: Stylosanthes scabra; assembly: GCA_036250425.1. Classification (NCBI taxonomy): domain Eukaryota; kingdom Viridiplantae; phylum Streptophyta; class Magnoliopsida; order Fabales; family Fabaceae; genus Stylosanthes; species Stylosanthes scabra. Next base: position 187,381 of record JASCZI010271863.1, read on the forward strand.
CAGCCACCATATGGAATCCCATTTTACACTATAGAGTATGGAGTGTCAAATTAAAATGAAACTTGCTAATTGACCAAAGTGGGAATTCTATATTGATGAAGTGAAGTTGATGTTTTCTTAGGGAAATTGTTGAGGGAACATGTGGTTGTGGAACTGTACTAGACTACTATAATTGTTGTAGGGTTTGGGGATTTTTATTTTTGACAAAGATGGTTGCTTTGCTTTTTCTTTTCCCCTTCCTTCTATGGTCATGAAAAAAGTTTGCAAGTCATGTATTTAGCTAATTACCTAACATCACACAAGGATAGGGATGGAAACAGGTAAGACGGTCTATTAGGGTCTTAGGCCTGGCCTAATGCAGGCCAAGTTTATTTGATAAATAAAATAGGTTCAGACTTTTGTAAAAGCGTTTTTATTTAAAGAGGCTAGGCTTAGATTCTTTGTAAAGCCTACGAAGCTTAACAGCCGGCTTATTTATATATATTATGTTATAATAATTTTTTAATTATTTAAAAAATAATTTTATTAAATTTTAAATAAATTAAAGAGACGCATAATCTATCAATAAAGTTATTTTTTATTATCAAATCACATAAAAAATTATTAACACTTATAATTACTAAATAAATATATTTATAAAAATCATAACATAAGTTTTTTTATATTGTAAAATTTTATTTATTTATATTTATAAATTTTTATTATTTTTATTATTAATTTATTTTTTAATAGGCTTTTAAACAGGCTTCAGACTAGGCTAGGCCTTTCGAACAATCAGGCCAGGTAAAATATAAAGCCTTTAACAAGTAATAGGTCAGGCATAGATTTAGTACATATAATTCAGGTCTGGCCTGTTTAGTCGAAAGCGACCTGGCCTGGTCTTTTTCCATCCCTGCATAAAAAGAAACAATACATTTTCATTGGCCATGTGAATATTCATTAAAAAATAATGGAATTAAAAAATTGTAAAAAACATTTTAAACAATTAATTTAACGAAGTTATATTATTTTATTTTAAGGGTTTGACTATTATATATATTTTAAGGATAGATATTAAGATTTTTAATAAAGAAATTTTTTTATAAAATAACATATTAACATGTGATCATAGAGGAGATGATAACAAAACTCTTATTTTAATTATTTTCTGGTTTGTTTGGTTAGAAAGGGACTCCTGTGATTTAATACATATGGTCCTATGTTTTATCTGCTTCTTTGCGAAAAACTAAAGTGAATAGCAGTTGTAGTTGTTGTTGTTTTTGGTTTTTTTTTTTTTTTTTTTTTGGTTTACTTGAGAAGTGAATAGCAGTTTTTAATAGGTATACAGATTTTTCTCATAATGTTGGTTACTGTCCCAAAGTATAGTCAGAAATTAAATAGGAGTTAATGTCTTTGGTATTTGAAATTGAACATGGAAGTTAATTTGATTTTGACATTTTAAAATGACAATTGTATTTTTATTGGTTTATAAGATATTTTTTTCATAGTTATTTCAGAGCCATTTGCAATTTTTTTTTTACATTGCAAATCTTATTTAGAGTAAAAGAAACATTTCTCTCCATTTTAAATAAAATAAAATAAAATATTTAAAAACATTTTGGATATATTATAATACATAGTAATTTAATAATTTTAATTATTAATCTTAATATATATATATATATATGAGAAATAATTTGGAGGCCTAAAATTATTGAATTATCATAGATCATCGACACTTAAATGTTAATAATGATTTAAGGTTAGCTATAGTGTAATTTGGTAGCTTTTGTTATTAGAAAAAGCATTGTTCTGAAAATTGGACCGGATCGGCCGATTTGATCTAAAAAATCGAGAACCATTTTTGTTCGGTCCGATTCATGGGTGAACAGTGAGCTTGAAATTTTTTTTTGGGGGCCAAATTTTTTTTTCGTAAAAATTATATTCTTTTTTTCTTGGATAATAACTTTTCTATAAAAAATGCATCAATTCTTTAATTTTTCGTCATTATAATTGTAAAAAAATTAAAATATATAAAGTATAAATGGTAAAATAAGCAATAATATTAAATTATAATTGTTATATATATATATATATATATTAGAAATTACATTACTTATGAACCTTTGATTTTTTTTTCTGCAATCAATATTATTTTGGTGTCAAAATAATTATGATATATATTTTCTCATTCTCGAACGTTATTTTTCCTCTTAAAAAATATATCAATTTTTTTATTTTTCATCCATGTAAAAGATAAAAAGCTTACCCAATTTCTCCAAAATGATATGAAAGAATATAATTACTTGAAACTTTGTTCAAAAGTTGTAACATATAAATTCTTTAGTAACGTAGATCTCTGCATTTTGCATCTCAGCTCCTTGTCATTTTTAATTTGTGAAGTCAAAAAGAAATTTTTTATTATTCAGAAAGAATTAGGATAATAACTAATAAATTTTGTTTCTTTATTTTAAGATACTATAAGATTGTTTCTTAATTTAACTTTTTTAAAATTTTAAAGGCCCATGATGTTACACCTTATATATATATATATATATATATATATATATATATAT
>JASCZI010271863.1:190037-214195 GCA_036250425.1 Stylosanthes scabra
TTAAAATCAAGTGAAAAGAAGAAAGAAATTAAGTTCCTACATAGCTCTTTATTTTTTTCTCAAAAAAAGACTTTCCAATTGAATACTTACACAACTATAGTTTTTTAGTACTAATTTTTTTATAAAAGTTTTGGGGGGCCATGACCCCATTGTCCCTTCAAAACTCCGCCACTGTGGGTGAAAACTTGTTGGCAAAAGATCGGTTAAAAATCGGTCAAAATTGATGAACCAATCAAGTCGGATCAGTTTTTTGTGTTTTTTATTAAAAATTAATAATATTATATTTAAAATAATTTTATAATAATTTTAAATTATTTTATTATATATTTAAATAAACCAGTCCAATCATGATTCGATTTTGATCGAATCTTTAAACCTTTGAACCATTCAATTTACCGGTTCAATAACCGTTCGGTTCTCTTAACCTTGAGAAAAAGGAACGAAGGGAGGAACTGGGGAAGGCACTAACATAAAACTTTTGATAAAATTAACCATGGAATAAGTCTCATGAAATAATTATTTTATTTGTATATTAAATTAGTTATTAGAATATAATATATATTTAAATATAAAATATATATTAAAAATTATAAATTATATATATATATATATATATATATTTATATATATATTAATTTTGATATGTAAATAAAATTCTTATAATAGAGTAGCTCCACATGCCATACTAAATTGATACTTATTTCTGTTGCATAAAAGTTATGTTAGCTGTATTATGTCTTCGTTGTAATTTGACAATTAAAAACACGTGGGGATGGCCGGATGGTTCAATCTTATTGGGAACTATCTATTGATTTCCGTGAACGGAAAATGTTGCACGTTTTTTATTTACTTACATATGAGACATAAATATCACAACTGAATTATGTGTAAGTTTCAATTGTTAAATACAGTATCTAATACAATATTAAATAATATAAGCAAAGACATCCTTGTAAAGATGTTAAATTTGTATATAAAAATATTAAATTAATCTATTTGTATTATCGTATATTTTTATACATCTCATTTATAACACAAAAAAATGTAAACATTAATATAGAAAAATAAAATTTGTGTATTGATATTTACATTTTTCCATGTTATAAATGAAGTGTATTGAGATATACAGTGATACATGTAGTATTATTAAAAAATATTTTATTTATAATATTTTAAATTCTTGACATATGTGATATTTTAAATGCATAATTATAAAATTATTGTTATTCTAGTTAAATCATTACTTTAACTTTAATACTAATATTTCATATATTTATTTATAAATTGAATATTTTTTAAATATTTTGAGAATTCATTTATAAATTGAATATTTTTCTAATCTTTGATACTCTAAATTTTAATATATAAATTTTTATTTTTAGATGATTTAATTTTAATTTAAGTAATTCTTTTCTTATTTTTATTTATTTTTTGATTTTTTGATTCTTATTTTTGCAATTTTATACTTTTATGTCTTTATTTTTAATTTTTAATTTTTGTTTTAAGTATTTTTTTTTTACTTTTTGTTTTTGTTAATTCTTACTTTTAATGTATTAAAACTCTTTAGAGAATATTTTTTAATTGTGGTAAAATAAAAGTCTTTAGCAACAAAAAATTTCTATTGTTTTTTTTTCTTTTAAACAAATATTTTAGCCAATTGTGATGAAAGCTCTGATTAATATGTTTATGTCAAGTTCTTCAAGGGCAGAAGAATGTGATGCATGTTGATGGACCTTCGGTCGATATGTAATTTAAGAAAGAATTAATGGTATGTTTATTAAATTTTAGAACTTTTACTTTTTACCCAATATTATTCTTCGATTAAGAATATTTTATTAAGTGATTAATACTTTAATAGTAAAAATAGTATTAAAAAAAAGTTTTTGTTAATTTTTTAAAAGAAAAGTAAAAAAGATAATGATGAAAAAAAATTAAGGTTTAGTCTGATCAATACCTTAATAAATCCCATGTTAGTTCGTCACTAGAAAAAAAAAAAAAAAAAGAAATCCTATGTTAGTCAATTTTAACCTTAACTAGCAAGAGACCTGCGTAGACGCGCGGGAGAGTAACAAAGCCGCAGTAAGTTATGTAGTTCTTTGCGCTGCGAGGTTATAATATTGATTGATTTACAATTGATAATGTCAACCAAAAGGTAAAAAGTGTTAGAAAGGTTTTGTTTAGTGAAGAAGTGTTTTGGCAAGTTTACGTAGTCAGGAAATGCTAATGTGGTTTGTTCAGTAGCAGGAAAAAAGTAAAGGAAATGCTAATGTGATTTGTTCAGTAGCAGGAAAAAAGTAAATGCAGACCTTATTTGAGTATGTGCTGTTGGGTTGGTAGGATGCTTTAGTTTGGTTGAGGAGATGGGGTTGTGTTGCCGCAAAGATAAATTGTTTAGGAAGAAAGTTGGTTAAGAAGCAAGCTGGTGGTATCCTGAGGTCCTCAAAAAAGATAATGGCACAATTTTAATTGTATCATCATAAAGTATTCAACATATAGTATAAGTGGATCGAAAACATATATTAAAAAAAGTAGAAATATGTTAGTCTACTAAAAGTATTTACAATTGATGGAAACTCGAAAAACGATTCCGACGTGTGCTGTGGCAAGGAAAATGCAATTAGCAACAATCAAGTATAAACTCAAATGGAATGTCATAGAAAGCTTAAAGAAAAAATTTAAAAAGCAATTTTGGATCTATACAACATGAGTAGGGAGATGATATAACTTAATATTCTTGTAGAAACCAAGAGTGTAACATGCAGTGAGCCCCATCCTCTTCATCGATTATCCAAAGAAGCCACCGGTAGCCCCCATCCGCACGATGCACGGTTGCAAAGCACAAATCGTCCGAGTGGACTAAAAGCCTAGTCATGTTTGATTGAGCTGCAAGAGGGATTAAAATGTAGCTGAATTCTCTCTTCACAATAGAATACCTAATGATGCACTGAGGCTTTGTCACTCCACGGCTATTCCAGCTAATCCAATATACTTCACCCTTATGCACAACGTATTTCGGATCAAGGACCTGAACATATATTGGACAAATGATCTCTGTGTCCCAAGTTTTGCTGACTGTGGAATAAGTGGTTAGGCGACAATGCTGATCAACAATTGATTCCTTGTAGATATAGAGCCAAACGTAATCCAAGCTCCCACACATGTATGAAAAAGCATAAGCACAGGTGCCGAATAACCCTGCATGCTGCATCGGATCATCAATTCTACTGATCTTACAGGTTGTTGGATTCCACACGATAAGGCCTGGGGCCGCTCCATCGAAGACGTACCTGAGAGCTATGTTCCCATTCTGACTACCCACGATTTCGATCCTTCCCTGGTTATTTCGTAAAAATGGCATTTTTAAAGGCTCCCGGTTGCCATTATCTGCGTTAAATCTGATAACCCAGCTACCTATGGCCCTTGGACCCTTCATTCCAAAATGAACAAATGATGCATTGGACCTTGATTTTGCATGGATGAGATGCATGCTAACAAAGTCGTTGGAGATGAGCGTGTCTCTCCAAAATTTGGATAGTGTTCTTGCTTTTCCTACTATTTTCCCGGCGGCCCGAGCAAAGATTTCTACAATCAGGTCATCTGGAAGTGTTGGTAGCGACGGTGATGTATGACAAACCTCTTCCATTGTTGCTGATAGAGTTTCCTAGAATAGGTTGATAGGCAAATAAAGGAAAAGCAAGCTCAAAATCTGGAAAACCTTTTTAGTTGCCGACCTTAAGAACATGGGGACAACTTTTGTATGATATGCTTCTTTGGATATAATTATTGATAATAGAAGATAAATGTTTAGAAGTAACTGATCCGTTAAACATATAAAAGCACTACTCAGAGGCCTCCTTTATGTATGAAGAAGCAAGGGTAACGTGTAACTTTTCTGATTCTACCAAATTCCAATGCATGTTTCATTAGAATAGCTTGTTAGAAAAGAACCAAAGCAGTGTGCCACTGTACTGACTTGATGATTACCTTTATCTTCTTATGGTAATAGTAAACAAAAATGTCAATACCTCATGGCAAGAATAGTTGGGACTGGTGCCTAAAAAGGCCTAAAGTATATATGGCTTGTATCAACCCATCACCGCTCATTTCAAAGTGACACTTCCGACCTGAAATAAGTTTAGAACCGCGGGTTCTAATCAAGTACCCCTAAAGAGGGAGTCAATCGGATGGGTTAAACCGGTTGATTAATACATAGATGGGTTGTTGTGGAGATAAGTTTGGTACTTGCATGATGCTTATAAACTTCTTTAATGAATGGAAAATTAAATCTAGATAGACAACCCAAAAGAGAACATGTTAACCACTTATTATCTAAAATTGAACTTACAGATAAACAGCAAAAATTGAGTACGTGAAGTTTAATAGTGGTAAAAAAAATACTCCAATAGGAATAACTCATCGAAAGTTTAATTTAAAAAGGTTAAATCGTGTAAACATATATATATATATATATAAGAAAAATACATATACATAAACATATAATGGAATATAATGGAGTATATTTTATAAAATTTCCATTGATATTTTTTTAAATAATTTATAATACATGGATATTTTTTATTTAAACAAATAACTTTTATATACAATTTGGCTGCTCATTCAAACAAATCCTTCAAATGTAATTATGATTTAGTTCCCTAGGCATGTTATAGTATTCGTCAGGATATTGAAAATTGCTCCAAACATGAGTTGAGTGTTCTGTTGGTTAGTAGCAGCATGAAATGTTTTTAACATTGATTAGTCACCAACAAAAGCATTTCAATCACCTCTTGCGCCGAATAATGATTTCTTTTTTTACACCAAATATTCAGTTAATTTTTTTAAAAATATAGGTCTATCGTGCTGCAGTTCGGCTGTGAAAACATAGCATAGGCCATTTAACCAAAATGGTTGAGCGAAAAAACTGAGATTTTTTATCGACATAATTCATAAAATGTGTTTATTAATGATTTTTAAAAATGATTTAAAACATTCTAGAAACGTTAAATTTAAATATACTGGAGTTTTCATTTACATTAAACATGAAGCAAATAAGAAGAGGCTTCAGAAGCTGATTTAATGTGTGGCATTATTTTACTCCAATAAGAAGAGAGTTCAATTGTTATTGTTTAAAGGATGCAGGTCTCAATGTATTGCTAATGTTAAATGCTTGAGTTTTTGCTATCTCACCTGTATCTCTTTTTTGGAAATTCAGACCTCTCAACTTTGGATATTTCAGCCTGCTAAATAAGGTATGGATGCGAAAAGAAAATAGGTTCAGATTTTTTGAATGGAAGATCAGTTGCAACTCAAGCACACAACAAATAAGGTAGCCAATTATAGATAACTATATTCCAATCAAGGAAAAGTAGCACAATGGTTACATTACATAACAAACCCTGACAGTTTGGTATCGGCAAAACTTGTAACTCATTGATCTGTCTTCTAGGTAATAAACTTCCTACTTATAATCATAACACCTAGACCAAATTCATCTCACTACAAAGCATAGGTTAACCAGTTTAACACCCAGATCATATTTAAAGCCACACAAGTTGTATGACTTAGTGGCTAATAGCTTAGAAAGTAACTATATCTAATACCTAACGCAGCCTAATCAAATACTACACTATATTAGATATTAGATAGCATGAAGCATCATAATGTAAAGCATCCTTGAAGCTCTTCAGTCCATCTTTCTTTTGGTATTGCCACGACGGGAGATCTTGATTTCCTGTTTGTTGGAAGAACCATTCACATCACAAGGACTTGTGAAAACTCCATTGCCAGCATTCTCCTCCACAACTGCCTTTCCTTTCGAAGGAGTCTCCAATCCATCACCTTCACCATCGTTACTCTCACTAATTGAATCCTGATTTAAAAAAGAAAGAGAAGTAAGCTCTCCATTCTATGGCATTATCAGAGTTATGAATAATTGTTAACCCTTATAACTATTTTATTCTTATAAATAAACAACACATCTAGTGTATGCATGACCTTGGAAAGAGACACAACCGCAGAACCACCCAAATAAAAATCAGCATCAACCCCTCCGAAGGAAGCCGCTCCAGTTGAGGTACTAACTTCAGGTTCCTACGGTTGGAATTCATAAACGAAGTTCTTTAGGTAAGAGTTATGGCTACAGAATTTATGAAATTATGAAATTTCCAGTAGAACACCAAATAAATGAATGGTTATATGAAAATAGGGAACTTCAAGATTAACTCACATATATATTAGATCGCTGTGAACTATACATCTCAATAAACGCTGGATCATCGCTGACTTTCAGAACCGTATAGACTGGATCCACGTTGCTAATGTTCTTCCTCTCAATAGATATCTTCAGCAAGATCTTTCTTTCCATGAGGCAATCAAAGACTTTTGCATAACTTGTTGGATGTAAATCAGGCTGCCAGCAAAGTAATCAACATGCAATAAAGTTTAAACAAATCACTAACCATTGCTATGTCAAAAAGCAGAAGGTCAGACACGATTAACATGCAACTTACTTCAGAATCCTTCACATCCCTAGCAGTTTTGCCCAATACTGTTGTTGTCTCACTATTCCATAGCAGAACTGTGATACAACCAGTCCCATCCGTGATAATCACATTTAGGCGATACCTTTAAGAAATAGAAAAAAACATAGAGATGTAACTCATTGGTAAGGATTAAAAGTTAAATAATTAATCAGGCAACTTTTCCGAAAGCATGAAACTAACTTCAACATAGGTTTACTCCCAATTTGTCCACAGGTCGTGCACTTGTATACATTTTTGCTGTCATCCACCTTCTTGTAACAGTTCCTACATGATGCATAGTACCATCCCTTTACTTCGCAATCAAAAGACACCATCTTCCCCATGACCCAACAGTGTTTTTCCTTTGCATAAACATCACAGTATCAGTAACCTTATTAATATGGCCGAAGATATAAAATTTGTTCTAGTGGTTACATCATGTGCATCCTAACTAAAGATACATTTAAGCAACCAGTCATTGTATCGGCCACAACTTAACTCATGTCCTCAAAAATATGCAGTCATCATATGTAAACAACTAAATTTATACATGCCATTTTAAGCTTCCAACGTACCTCATTCATATTTAGGACTGACTCAATGGTCTCAACGTTGATAGAGCCACCAGAAAGCTCCATGCTAACTGAATTTTGAGACTGAGTGGGAACATCAGCAATCCCCTGACTTGCAAGATCACCAAGAGCCAATAACCTATTGGGAAAAGGGCCATCATCAGGGCAATACAATTCCATATTTTAACTTTATGCGTCGATTGAAATCATGGAAAAAAGAAAAGAAGAATTCCAACCTCTCCCTAAACTGCATAACTTCAGGGTATTCCGGATTGAACAATATCTGCGACGAATTGAAGGTACTTTGGATGCTGGTTTCGTCAAGGTAAAAGTTTGGCTTAAACAGCTGTGCAACCATCACAACAGGCTCAACGTTATCACGCTGGAGAAAAGAATGGAACTGACTTATCATTTCTGACCCAAACAACGTACACTTCATTTTTCTTCCCCTGTTACAAATGTTCCTATTGTCAGCATAAGAACATAAATGCAACGAATAATGTAAGGAATTTCCCAAAAATGAATAATATCAGTTCTTAGACAAACTCTATATCTTGTAAGTATACTGCCATCCGCTTGCTAGCATCCCCATTTCTTGTGACCATATCAAACACATCCTCCTTCCCAACAACGTGACCTATGCAATCTGGGCGATATACAAATCCAGCAAAATAAATTAAATTTGTTTCTCTTCTTAAAGGATTCATAACATAGGTATATCGAAAATGAATGTTACCTATAAGATGGAATTGTCGAGCCTCTGTCATGGCCACAACGCCAGTAAATGGTGTTATACGAATTGGGCTAAATGGGAATGTCTGAGTGGAGAGCCTCTGTACAGAAGTCTTCTGATAGAAAGACAGTTTGAACCTGTGGGAGGTGGTCCTGACGCCTCTGCCTGGATTTTGCACTATGAAATCTCTCATGTTATATGTGCCAAACTCCTGAAGAAGGGTCTTGAAGAAACAAAACGTTTGCTTCGGTATGGAGCACTGAATGCGATCACCCTGCAATTTGATTATTTTTAATGTCATTGGCAAGCCTAGCATAAATCAACAACTAATTCAACCTTAACTGACATGAACCAAGGGGGAAATACCTCACTATCCTGGAGGATCATATCAACCTGGTAGAAATCACTCGGATTCGATGGGAGGGGACACTCATACATCCGCACGATGCCGACGACCAAATTCCATTCCAACTTTGAAGCATTAACATCAGCCACCTTGTCGTGGTGGAGATTGCCTACAACAACCGCACGAGCTTGAGCCATTCTCTCTTCGTAATCCAATTTGTGAATTGTTATTTTGTGACTTTCCATCTGTAGATTGAAGGCTCTTTTTATACCTATGTTGAGGTGGGACGATTCATGTGTAAACCCCCTAATCCGAAATTCAAAAACAATAAATGAAGACACAGCGCCAAATTCAAGGGTTTCATTGACGCTGGATAATAGAGGTTGCGATCCGTGTGATCACAAAATCGAACAACGCAAATTCCGTTTCAGAGAAGAAAAGCAATTTCAACGGAGAGGATCCATTCCCGAGATATGGAGCACTCCTTGGACCGTTGAGGAAAACACCACCCCACGACACCAACAATGGCGCCATCGCATTTTTTCATTTGAAAACCTAGAGAAGGTTTTCTGAATTTGGAGAGATTTGTGCTTCGAATTCCTGATTTCAACTGCCCACGCGTCGATCGGTAAGCCACCCGAATCACTGTGTTGCGGAGCTTGCGTAAAGTATAAAAATGATAATTAATTTTTAAATCTATTATATATATATAATTATGCAATCAAAATATGTCACATGGCATTCTCTCATTGCAATTGAAATCAAATTTTTCCCTCCAAAATTAAGGAGCTCTCTCATTTCTCCTCTTCCTATCCTCTTTCTCTATCTCACTTCTCAATTTAACAACCAAAATGTGTCAAATGGTACTCTCTCATTGCAATTAAAATTGAATCTTTCCCTCCAAAATTAAGAAACTCTCTCCATTCTGCTCTTCCTATCCTCTTTCTCTATCTCCCTCCTTAATTTAACAACCAAAATGTGTCACGTGGCACTCTCTCATTACAATTGAAATTAAATATTTCCCTCAAAAATTAAGGAACTCTCTCATTTCTCATCTTCATATCCTTTTTCTCTATCTACATCCTTAATTTAACAATCAAAATGTGCCACATGTCATTTTCTCATTGCAATTGAAATTAAATCTTTCCTTCCAAAATTAACAGTTTTCTCCTTCCTCTTCTTCCTATCCTACTTCTCTATCACCTTCCTTAATTTTCCAACCAAAATATGTCACATGTTACTTCCTCATTATAATTGAAATAAAATCTTTACATCTAAAATCAAGGAGTTTTCCCCTTCCTCATCTTCCCAGCTTTCTTCTCCATTTCCATTCTTCCTTCTCCATTTCATTTTTTTATATTCCCCTTATTCTATCTTTTTAATATTTATAATATCTATAGTTCTATAATAAATCAATAATTTGACAATAATTAAAATATGGCACATAATTTAATAATCAAATTAAAATATTTTCTTCCAAAATTAATAAGTGGTTTTACTCCCTTCATCATCTTCTGTGTCTCGCTCTCCCGTTCTTTATTTATTTCCATCATTCACGCTCTATTAACTATATAATATTATATATAATATATTTATAGTTTTTTAATTTATATAAATAATCTATAATTTTATAACAATTTTTTTTACTATTTTGACAACAATTTTTTTTTATTTTCTCTTTCTCATTCTCTCCATCTCTTTCTCCACCTCTCTTAATTTTTCCAAATTTAAAGAGTTCCTTCATAACTCACTTTCGTCTCTTTTATCACCCTCTCTCTATTGAATATCTTTTTTTTTTGTGTCTAAAGGGAGGCTCGAACCGAGACCTCTTACAACGGGGAAGGGGGTAGTGCCATTTGAGCTACAGGTCATCGGCAAATTAATCATTGAACTATCTTGATTGACTAATTGTTTACTGAGCTACCACTAAGTGAGTTCCAAAAATTTATCTATTAATAATCCTGGTCAACCACTCGAGCTCACCTCAACAAATTGCCAACTGACCTTAATAAATACTTTTAGACTTCCAACTAACCTAGGGGTGTTAAAAATCCTCATGAAGCGGAGATCCCCGTGGGTACCGTCCTAAATGGACACTGATACAGAAAATTTTCCTTGAGAAAATGAAGATGGGGTGAAATTCCTACGAGGTAAGCACGGGAACCCTAGCCGAGATCTCCACCCCGACTCCGAAATTCCCGAATAATTTAAAATATCTAAAATATCCCTATTAAAAACTTCAAATCCGTAATATTATTACGGGAAAAAATACTAGTAATAATTAATGCTGATACCAAATGATATGTTAATTTTTTGAAAACAGAAATCTTTGGATGGAATATTCTTTAAGTAGATGCTATGAGGAAATTGCCATCATTCATTTTTGGAACACTAACAAACATAATGCATCATGCAATGAATGGACATGTAATATTTTTGTTTTCTTTTTATACTAAAAAAAATCTTTACTCTTTACCAAAACATCACTTTTCACTTTTCCCCGTAGCAAATAGACATTGATCTAGTGATTTCAAAGTTGGTGCATTTTTTGTCATTCCTTAACAAGTGAAACTGTACAACAGTGTTGTGCTTGCCCTTTTTACAACTGGTGCCAGCTTATCAGATAATTAGGAGAACAAATCCTGTGTAAAATTCATAACATTACACTACTTGATACAGTAATCAGAGTAAATTAGTCCCCCTAAATTAATCTCTCACTCTACAACCATAAACATGCCGTTGCTTGATATCCAAATCATTCCAAAGAAAATTAGGATGCGTTTGGCTTATGTTTTCATTATTTTCTGTTTTTATTTTGTGAAGAAAAAAGAAAAATAAATTATGAAAATAATAAAATTTGTTTTCTCTTTTTTTCTTAAGAAAACACTGAAAACAAAAACAGAAAATAAAAACGTAAACCAAAAGCACTGCTAAGTTCCCTAAAAGAAACAGAATAACAGATATCACTGCAAATACAAACCTTTTTGGCTTTAACCAACTAAAAGAAGAGCCTCAAATCCTCAATCATCGTTAGCTGACCACCAATGTTATTTGCCATTGGTTGCAAGACATCCTGAAAACCCATTCAACAGGATAAAAATGCATCATAAGAAATCAGGAATAATTTTGAGGTCCCCATCGGATGGATCAAAAGATGCTTCTAGCACTGCAGAACGACATGCTTCGACGTTTTCAGATCCATCGGATGGTCCTACTGTTCTAGGTGTTCCAAGAAGCTTTACCCCCTGCTTCCAATGCCTCTTATCTGTAATCAGAAAATGGAAAAAATAAATAAATAGCTCACATTATAGTTCTAGATGCTAATAGAAGTTCAATCTTGATTATTGAATTGTTTTTCATCTGTTATTTTGGTGGTGATTGATGAGTGCAACATGCAATCTGAAAGACGAAGTGGGGCTTCAGAGGATTTCTCAATATTCATAAGGGAATTGGGTGTGACCTGGACCAGTTGATATCACATAAGAATTTTGTGGATCCATCACCCAATCAATCCATAGTACAAATCCATGGCATACCCCGGCCTTGGTGAATTTAACCTGTGACAAAAAATCATCAATATTCATAATGTAAAACTAACATAAAGTAAGATATGCTCCTGCCAGGAACACTTACATCACTATTTCTTTTTATAAATGTTCCTAAAGCACGCAATAAATATTTAATGTTCTGTAACATATGATGAGTTTAATGTGGCACAACGAAGGGAATTGCATTTGTAAAGTAATGTTCCAACTGCTCAAATAAACCTTTAGTATTCAGCATAAGATTCTTTTTCTCAATATTCATTTTTAAAGAGCCTCACAAAGTAGGATACTCCAAAAACAATCTGTTATAGTTGTTTGACATCACAGTCCTAGTACACTATAGAGTATAGATCATCCAAGTGCTGAAGGGAATAAAAAATGACAATGGGATATATTATAATACCTGAGATCTTCCTTGACATTGGCTTATTTGTTTTAAGAAATCAAACTCCATCACATCAAATGTCTCACTAAGCACCTAAAACGTTGTACATAATAAGCTTGGGTTGGTAATGGTTAAAGAATGCATAGAGTGGATTAGTTAGCAGGTTAATTACATCAAAATCTCCACACTGCCAGACGAAGTACGGCAGACAAGGACCCTCTTCCGATCCAGGTAGTTGACCACAAGCCCCCATTGTAGAGTTTACCACCGTATGGTCAAAACCTTCTATCTTATTCAAGCAATGGCGACTTTTCCAAAGATCCTGCAGAGATTGTCTCACTAGTCATTAATCTATGTATGCAGCCCCACTACCAGGGGAAAAAGATAAGAAGTTAGGTCCTCTTGGTTCCTTGCACAGTTTCATGAACAGAAACCAGTACCTTTTCATGCTAAAAAATATATATTCAAGGCTTTTTTCTTGAAAATTGACAGTTGATGTTATGTATTTTGCTTACAGGAAGAGAGATGGCACAAGCTTTCAACATTCCTCTGCTTGGGATAACCACAGCATCTGAAGCGAGGATGGAATCAAGCATGGTCCGATCGTTCCTGAATGTACAATAGAGCAAAAAAGCAACTCATAAGAAAATGGCAAGTGCACGTATGAAATCACAATAGAACTGATACAGCAAACCAAGTTGATCACTGCAGTAGCAACTACTGAGATTTGAAAGGATACCAAAAACGCAGGTTCTGCCATGGAAGCATGCAATCAAGTCCAAGATAGAAAGGTTCTGCAATTAACAGATCAACCTACAATAAGACAATTAATGCATGTATGGTTATTTTAGGACGTGTCTTTAAAAGTTCAAAATAAGGAGAGAGAGAGAGACAGAGAGACTCAACTAAAACATAATGTAAGTAAAAAAGGACAATTGTATTTGTTAAATTAATCTGTTCCATTCTATAATATACAAGCATCCATTCATGAGCAAACTATCCACGCTTTCCATTTAAAAAGTGACCTGTGCTGTAGATTTCTCAGAGAACTTGAAATTGAATATACCAAGCAAGTGCAACCAAGAAAATTCAACCTTTTTATTGTGCGTATCATTTATGGTGAGCTGTTTCACCCTTTTTCCGAGAACTTCTATGCGATCAGGTGATATATGATTTGACCGAGCAACAGCTTGCAAATACTGAGAACCTCTTTCCATCAGCCCCGGAAATAATGAAATTACATGTGATTCTTCAGAAAGATGCGCCGCAAGGAGAGGTAAAAATACACTATCATCCGTAATCAAGCATAATGGACGACTTTTTCCCTTTAACTGTAAAATTAATATATACCATGCGGAAAAAGGAGAGGTTAACTAGTATAAAGGAAGAAAAAGTTGTTTCTACATAAAATTTTGATACTCGAGAAGTGAAAGGTAGGATGAAATAGCTTACTGCACTTTCTACAGCTTTCCGCATTAAAAGCCTCCATTCTTTGTCTCCATAGATTGCAGCCCTTTCTGGGGATAGTACAAGATGCAAGTCTCCAGCTTTCAGTCCATGGTGCAAAACCTCAGTTTTTAGCCCCTTAGCATATAAGCTATATGAGATACTAGTTTCATTATGAGTAGCATGTACATGAACTTCTTCCCCTTTGGATACCGTAACACCACTGCCAGGAACGAACCAAACACACTGTTTCCAGTGGTCACACCAATGAACAGAACCTGGCGTAGCATCAATATATAATCATATGTGATGATTGTAAAATAGTACAAACTACAAATTTTCATAAAACATGCTATGATTAATCAAATAAAGCATATCCGTTTAGCATCCAAACTACACGAATTAATCATGACAAACTCTCACTTGTACTGGTTGTTGAGTTTGTCCGCCTAGGAGCAGTGGAGTAATAGATTGTTCCTTCACGATCAAGTTGAAGTACCCACCTATAGCACATATGGAACTACAACCATATTAAAAACTTAAAATAAAAAAAAATAAAATGCTATGACCATAAAATTATAGTAACATGATCACCATGAGACAACGGCATGAACACTACCACCAGTAGTTGCCTTTATGCACAGCTCAGTTTCTCCACAACTCTCTGGTCGTTTCCAAAAATCAAATTCAAAAATTTTGAAGGGTTCTGAAAGCTGGATAGGTCTTAAGTTTAGTAGGAAATAAAGTAAGACAAATTCTAATTATGTGAGTTAAAGAATTCTAATGAAACATACATACCAACTTTATTTCTTTCCCTATTGGATCACAATGCATAGCATATTGCTGACGTTTGATGCCTAAAACACTCTCAAGTCCTGTAGGGGTAAGGCAAATTCCATCAGATGCACTGGCTTCATTGTTATGTAAATCATGCAGCTTCAATAGGAATGTGCTCTCAACCAGCTGATGTAGGGACATAGAGGATGAGACATCAACTTGTGTGAGACTCAAAAGAAAGAGAAACAAAATGTAATGAAAATAATAATTGCATATCAAAAATGCATACAAAATCACAATTGTTATCACACCTTAAACCCAATAAACAAATTCATGAATCATGACAGATAAGAATGTATCAAGTCCCTCTGAAATACCTGCCCGTATGTCGTTGCTCGATATGGCACGGTCAAAGGGTTTTCCACCAATAAACTGTCATGCGCATGTTGCAGGGTCGGTATAAGCCCCTCACCCAGCAATTCTGAGTCTAATATCTCACTCACCTGCAAACAACAATCTGTCTTTTCTATTCATTTCAAGGAGGAAACCCCTAAAACTTATCCTATCAACTGTTTACCTATATATGTTACATTCTCTTCAACTAATCCTCTAATTAAATGAATTATTTAAAAGGAAACATCTTATGAGATCATTTTAGCTCTGTAATTGTAAAGTAATAAACTCCATTTGATTATTAACTAATAAAAAGAAAAAGAAGCAATCTTGAAGTTGATGCAATGCAACTTACAAGTGCATCAAAACGTGAAGGCACATCAACACCAACATGGAGTTCATCAGAACGCTTATTGATGACTCTGATTCTTCTTTCCATTCCGTTGACACGCAACACTCTCTTCATCAACTTCACCATCGGAAGGTAAGACTCGCACGCCGTCACAAACCCTTCACCACCCATAGCTCTTGAAGCCATCATCGATAGCAACCCAGTTCCAGCACTACACAACTCAAAAAATTCATCAAATTAAAAAAAAAAATCAAATTTCATTTTTGTTTGAATAATTTATGTTTTGATTATTAGGGTTAGGGTACCCGATATCAAGAACGCGGCAAGGTTTGGTGATGGTTTTCTCAATGGCCTGTCGAAATGCTGTGTTTCTTGGGGAATCGTTGAGCATATCCAAATACGACGTCGTAGCGAGAAGGTGCTGGTGGTTGGGGAAGTTTGGAACGTCGTCGTTTTGGTCTTCAATGATGACCCATTCGGAGTTGCCGGTTAAAGGGTCGTGCTTGAGCTGGAAGACTCGCTGGGTCGACTCGGAGCTCATTACTCGAACGAAGGAGGTTGGTCGGGGAGATGAAGAGCGAAATAGTAAAGGAGGTTGGGTTAGGTTAAGGAAGAGAGTGGCAGTTAGGGTTTTAGGGAGCATGGAAGCCATAGAAAAAGAGTAAGAAAGAGGTTTAGAGACATGGTGAATGCTTACTACTGAGTGTTTGACTTTGACTATTGACTACTAGGGTTTTTTTTTTTCAAATGAAACAAAATTTTGTTTATCTTAAATTCTTAATATCATAGATTCTAACACGACCGAGTTAAATATCAGAATTACCCCTGAATTGGAGTCTCAATTTAGTTTGGTCCCCGAAATTAAATTGGTATCAAAATAGCCTTCCATTTTTGAAGTGGCGCCTCCCATTTTTGAAGTAGCGGCTCACGTTAATCCTTCTATTAGGTTCCGTTAAAAATTTGATGACATGGCTGTGAAGCCTCCACGCTGGAGCATGATGAAACGACGTCGTGCCTAATTCGTCTTTGCTTCTTCCTCCTGTGAGTGCTACTGTATGTGCGAGAGAATCAGTTGCGAGAATGAAGAATTGATAGTGACAGCAAGGCTGACGCACCTCTTTTCTTCCCCTTCTATGACACAGCCACCCCCATGGCACTCATCTCCGGACGCCGCCCAGAAAACCCAAAATAAGTCAAAAAACAACAAAGGGAGCGAACAAGTCATCACTCCAAGATCTCAAGACTTCAACGTTTGGTACCTGGACGTCATAGCCGACGCCGAGCTCGCCGATTATGGTCCTATTCGTGGCACCATGGTCATTCGTCCCTATGGTTATGCTATCTGGGAATCCATTCAGAAAATATTTGAATTTGCAGGTCAAGGAAACTAGGCATAATAGATGTACTTTCCACAGGTAAGCTTCTGAATTACGATGGATTTTAATGGGAAACCATCACCTTGTGTAATGGTAATGTTGATACTTTGATTCTGACTGCACTATGCAATAAAAATTTCTCTTATTTTTCCATGTAGTTTATTCCATACTCATTTATGGAGAAAGAACCAAGTCATATGGAGGGTTTCAGTCCTAAGTTGGCATTAGTCACAATTGGAGGTGGAAAGGAACTTGAAGAAAAGCTCGTAGTGCGTATGCTCTTCAACTCTTTTGTTTCATGCTGTTGTTTTCTTGCACATGTTTTTTCTTTTCTTTTCTTACAATCTATATACTGAATACCATTTTTGATTTAAGATCTTGAGGACCTGTGACCTAAGGTTTAACTCTGATTTTTGTAATTCTTGAGGCTGTGTCAGGTTCGACCCACAAGTAAAACCATTGTCAATCACATGTTTACCAAATGGATCGAAAGTTACCAAATGAGAGATGCGCACAAAACCATTTGTTAGGACTCTTGAGTTTCTTTGGCAAGAGGGTCATACTGCTCATGCAACTCCTTAAGAGGCAGAAAATGAAGTCATCATATTCTCTACATTAAGTTTTAGTGTGTTTACTAGTTACCTCATTGTAATGACATTAGTAAAGAATTTAAAATATAAAATAAATAAAAAAGTGATTAATAGGATATTTTAATTTTCCTGATGTATAAAAAAATGGAGTTTAAAATTTTTCTATTGCTTCATCCATCCATGTCAAGTTCTCTTCCAACAACAAAGGCTCGAAAGTTAGTTAAGGGAGGGATGAAGGAAACAATTATGTTATTGACTTTTCTTGCACAAAGACCAAATTAATTTGTTTTTGTCACATAAACAATTTTGAATTTGTAACCCCTTACAAAACATGAATATTCTTTATTAACAAACTATGAAAAGAATTTTCTAAAATAAGAAAGTGGTGTTCAATCATTATTAATTCCATGATGTATACAACATGTGAGTTTTACTATTTTAATTCAATGACAATGAATTCTCATTTCATTTTATCAACATTCTCATTTTAGAAGAACTTATCCAACAAACTAACATAAAAAAGAAACATATACCCTATATAATTGTTCCTATACATTGCAATATCTTTATTATCAACTTTGCTATACCCCATATAATAGTTCCTCAATGGAAGCATGAAATTTAGTGAGTCTTTTGTCTTTCTCTGTGCTGGGAAAGTAAACAGATTGGTCTGCTCCAGGTGCTGCTATGTTGAACTTGGAATCAAATACATTTATTCCTGAAACAACCATGCAAATCCCTGGGAGTGTAAATGCTGCATGACTTTCGTATTGTCCAGGCTTGAATTAGTACATTGCAATCGTATCAGCCATGAATTAACTTGAGAAATGATACTCGGGAACTAGTTCTTTCCACTTGACATCTGCATCTTCATACTTAGTTTTCTCTAAAGCATATGCTATAGTTCCCTATTGTTCAAGCAACAACTTAATGAAATTAGTACATGAAGTAATAAAGAACATCATAGCAATTAAAGATAAGTTGTCAAGGATAACATAGAATAATTGACAAATGATGCATTTCTTATATAGGACTCTTGTTTATCTAATAACTTAATTACCTTTTTCAAGAAATTATGCATACCTTTTTCAAGTATTTATATGAGATGCAAATGCTTAAAATTGATTCTTATGCAGTTTTTAGATGAGACAGGACAAATACAACATGTTTGGCAGACATCATGGGCAATTAGTACACGCTTTGTTGGCGGCATTATCATGACCTATGGAGATAACGCCAGCCTAATGCTTCCACCAAAGGTTGCTCCCATACAGGTACTTTTGGGTGCTGCACATTTAAGTTACGTTATTCACGGATTTGAGGTTATCCCTTGGAATACTTATCTTCAATGTAGTTTAAAGGAAGAGCTGCATATCTAAATGATATGCATTGCTTCATTTAGGTGGTAATTGTATACCTATTTGGAAGAAGGATGAAGAAAAAGTGGTAGTTCTAAATGCAGCATCTTCTGTAAAAGAAGTTCTTCATTTAGCAGGTATTAAAGTTAAACTAGATGACTCAGTAAAGAATCCCAGGATGGAAATTCAATTTCTAGGAAATGAAGATTTGGTCTTGAATTTGAATGCTTGCTATATATTATCTAATTTAGTAGTTGTTGCTGCCAATGGCATAATGCAAACTCTTGCCAAATTAAATTTTTAATTGTGCTTACCGAATATGCATCTTCTCATTTCAGGGAGTTTTTCTTAGAATTGAAATTGGTCCTCGCGATGTGTCTAGCGGGAGTGCAGTGATATCCAAGAGACATATTCCTGGGAAGTAGGGGGAAATGTTTGGAATTTGGGAATTAGGGTTCCAAACATGGTATTTGTAATCACCAAAGGACCAAACTGATGCCATATTCAAATTTTGCCACATCATTTAAGGGCCCACACATCCTAAATGCAACTGTCAGGACATGTGGCATCCGTGGTGGAGGTTTAACGGCCACGTTATCGAATTTTTAACAAAAACTAACAAAAGGGCTAACGTGAGCCACGACTTCAAAAGTGGAGAGCTATTTTGATGCCAACTTAAATTGATCGACACCTCAAATTTCAGGGATCATTCTGATATTTAACTCTAGCACAGCTAGACAGAAGCAATGCTAATGAAAATCCGTGAGAACGGGTATCCCTTCCACAGTTCCACCGCCCTATTAAGAATCCTCAGTTATGAATTCTCGCGAGGACGACAGATATTCAGAGAGCGGATCCTCTCCAGTGAAAAAAAACTGGAGAGCGTGCAGTGTTAAATCTTAACCTTAAATTTTAATAAAAAAAATTAATGGTATAAATTTGATATCATTTAATTCTCTTTTTTCATTTTTATGAGTACTTTTTTTCTTCTATTTCCTCCTTCAACTCTTCATTTCCCTTCTTCACCTCTTTCCTGTATAATACAACAACAAACAAAAATAGTCAATCGTGCACAAATTACACTAGCTATTAAAATGATCATCATGTATTTTCTATTTACTTTTAGTACATATGAAAAAGAAAAAATACAACTAAAAAATGTGTTAACAACCGAGCGAAATGT
Organism: Stylosanthes scabra; assembly: GCA_036250425.1. Lineage (NCBI taxonomy): Eukaryota > Viridiplantae > Streptophyta > Magnoliopsida > Fabales > Fabaceae > Stylosanthes > Stylosanthes scabra. The sequence goes on from JASCZI010271863.1 coordinate 209,615, forward strand.
TAGATGAAATTTATAATTATATACTGTATCATTTGATTAAATAATTACTGTAAACCAAAATTCACTTTGTGCTCAGGACATAGTAAAATTCAAATAAAATAATATATTATTAATTTTATCTTGTTTCCTAATTTTGTGCTTTTCTATTCTTATATAATCGAATTTGGGAACAAAGAGAAACTATATTGTCTTCCATTAAAATATGCTAATAACAAATTGGAAGATAACGAAAGAAATGAAAGAGTGAGTGAGAGAGCATGAGGGGTGAGAAACAAGGTGGCTATTAGGGTGGTTTCTAAAAGTTTGGTAAATCAATGGTCCTTTCAAATTTTTAAAGTTGTTAAAGTATTTGGAGTTTTGGTGGTCCTTAAAATTTTATTTTAAAAATAATTATATAATAAATAATCAATAATCTACATAAAGTCTCAGAGCAATTAATAAGATAATAAATTTTTCTCGTAAATCCATAAACACATTAATTTTGACATTTAAAATATATTTCTATACATAAATTACAAATAATAATAATAATACACCACTAACATACTACTATTACTATTTTTTCGCTGTATACTATAACACTACTGTTACTATTACTACCACTAATAATAATAATAATAATGATAATAATAATAAAGTAAATTGAAAAATTACAATCCTAATAATAAAAATTATAAGAACGTTAGATATTATTAAACTTTTTATACCATAATAAATATTAAATATTAAAATGCCGTTTATTTAAAAAAGCTTACGATCCTATATATGATATTATTACAGTAAAAAGTACTAGTTATAGTAAATAAATTTAGTAGAATAAGTATTTATATTCTTTGTCAATATACTATTTTCTAAATTTTTTTAATTTCTATGTTTATTATATTAATTCTACGTTTATTATGTAAGTTTCAACGTTATAGTTCTAATAAACAACAATAATCCTAAAATGACATTTTGGTCTTTTTAAAATTAATGGTAAACAAGATAGTTTACTTTTTTAATATTAAATTTAAAATTTGCAATTTTAAATGCATCTAAAGCTTGAGATAACATTAACACTAAAAAAGAGTGGTCACAAAGCGGGTAATTGCTAGCCTGCCCCGTTTTAAGTAAATTGGCGAGGTTAGTCCGCTCGAATTTTTTCTTCTTTTATTTTTAAAAATAGTTAACTTCTTTAAAAATAATATAATAAATAATATTTATTTAAAATTTAAAGATAGTTAACTTCATAAAATTATATTTGTTTTAAATAATTTAATTTTAATGCATTATAAATGAGAAAAAAATTTACATATGCATCCAATTAAATTCATATACACTATCATTGAATCAAAACTAAATTCATCTAACTTTTAGAATTAAGGTTTTTTAATTATAATAAAAAGTATGAAGTTAAATTTCATTATAAAAATCTAAAATGTTTTTTTAAATTTAGATTTTGGTCATATATTTCAATTCTCTTAATAATTTTTTTGTACAAAATTTGATTTAAAATATGATTTCTACTTTTAGTTTAAAACGAAAAACTTAATCTTAACTTCGTTTCTAAATAGATTCGACTAGACTCTGAAAAATTCGATCAAATTCGAAAGAGTTAACTCACTAAAGATTAAATAATCAATTTATTTATTATCAATTGTAATGAAAGAACAAACAAAAAATAATCATAATCATATATATTCCCTTCCTTCACTGTAATCTTTCAAAAAATGCACTGTCTAAAAATATAATATGATTTACATATGATTGAACAACAATTCACTTGATTGAATGAATTCATAAGAAAATGATATTCCATTTTTTACATAAATTTAAGAAAATAAAGAAAAAGATATTATGGGAGAATTAAAAAAAATAGTATTAGAAAATGTTTAACTGGTAGCCATTTTGAATAAAGTTAAAAGTAAAATATTTATTTGGGGATAAATAAAAGTAACTACAAAAGTATTTAAATCTATTAAATTGAAATTTAGAATTATACTTTCTAATTCCTTTAAATAACCCTAATCCTAAAAGATTAATTATTATTTAAATTTAAAATTAAATAGTGTATTTAACTCTAATCAAACGAAATTCAAGTTTTTTCTTTTTAATTCAAAAGAATATACTTAATTGTGTTACAAGTATTTTTATTTTGAAATTCAATAAATATTCACGTACACACTAAATACCTAAGCACATGGTAATTAATGACCCTCTCTCACGCGCCCTTAGTTGAAATGTAAATGGGGTAGATTCATGTGTATGATGTGTTTATTTGTACATGTAGCAAAATTGTTTAAAATTATCTAAAAATGTATTTTACTTTTTGAAAATCAAATTTAAATTTCAACATTTTAAATCCATTCAATAAAGTTAATCCTAAAAAGACATTTTAAACATGAAAATTTAATTTTTATAATATAATATTAATTTAAATTTCTAATTTTTAATACATTTAAAAAACAACATTAATACCAAAAGAGCATTTTTGTTTTTTTATTAATCTTTTAGAAATAATTTTTTCTTCTTTTCAAATATAAATTTTTACTTTTTTTTTGTGACTATAAATTTTTGCTCTTTAAAACATTTTTTTATAATTAATTAAATAATATTTTGTTTTTTAAGACTTAAAATAAATTTCTAGTTCCAAAAAAAAAATCAATTCTCTTTCTTATTAATTATATATCATCTTTTCTCTTTCTTATTAATGATGGACTATTGAAACTCCATATAACTTTTACTATTATAAGGACCACTAAAACTCCAAAGATAACAGGACCATTGCAACATGCCCCGAGAAACAATTAGTTGGGTTTTCTTTACATACTGTGAAGATGGAAATAGTGTTCATTACTCATCATTAATAATAAATAAAAATTAAAAAAAGGTGAGGAAGGGAGAGAAAGAGTTGAAGGAGGAGAGAGAAGCAAGAAAAATACTCATAAAAAGGAAGAAAGAGAATTAAATGATATCAAATTTGTAACATTAATTTTCTTTATTAAAATTTAAGGGTTAAGATTTAACATTGCACACTCTCCAGTTTTTTTTCCACCGGAGAGGATTCGTTCCCCAGATGTTCATTAGCCTTCCCATCCTTGTCATGTGTCTCCCATTCGCGTTCTCCGGAAGATTTTGTGATTCTCTGTTATGCTATGTTTGGTAAGAATGAAGTAAATAGAGAGGAATTAAGTTAAAAGGAGATAAGAAAAATAAAGTAAAAGTGTAACTTTCTTCTAATTATTTGGATGAAGAGAAATCAACTTCACTTTCAATTTTTTTCGTATTGGGGGATAAATTTTTTTAGATAGATCCCACTATTTTTTCATTTCTCTCCATATTTCTCTTCTACTTCTTTACAACCAAATATGAGAAGTTGATCAACTTCTTTCTTATTTCACTTTCTCCCACCAATTTCCTCTCCACTTCCTTTCAAACAAACAAAGCCTTAGTTTCCCTATCGCCTCTTGTGGGTAATTACATTAAGTATAATGGCATGAAAGACATAATATATTAAGGACTTATTTTGGTGAGTTTCTTAAAAAATATTATTTCGAAGTAATTTTTTTAAAAAAAATATTTTACAAAAATAAAAGTAATTTTGTGTTTGGATATCTCATGGAATAATATCTTTTTATTTATCAATTGTATTTGGATAAAGTAATATAAAGAGCTTGTTTGGATGTCATTGGGCTTGTTTGGACGAGCTTCTCGTAAAATTTTTTTTTCGAGTTATCATTTTTTTAGAGTTTAATTTTGATGTACGGTGTAAAGAGTTTTACACAGTCATTCAATCAGATTCATACGTTTATATGACTTTAGAAGTAGTGGGTTTGAAAATTAATTTCTTTTGATGATGTGGTAACACCCGATTAGATATATATGTAAGAAGGTGCATGTAAATTAAATTCTTTTTTTTTAGATCTTTTACAAAAGTAAAAGTAATTTTATATTTGGATATCTTATATAATAATATTTTTTTATTTATCAATTACGTTTGGGTACAACAATATAAAATTACCTTTTTATATATTTATTATATGAAAACATTTTTCCCGATAAAAATGATTTTTTTAAAAAAAGATGTAAAAACATCTTCTAGAAAAATGGAGGCACGAGTTCAACTCTACTGAGGGAAAATGGAGGCACGAGTATCTAAGGGATCATCGTCTCAAGAATTTGGATTCCAATGGGGTCTTCCATAATGCAAAGACTGTGTGGATTAATTGGGGTGATCGGCAGCAAACAAAGCCATGTGACATTGTGTTCTTTGAACTGGAGAAATTTGAGTTCCATAAGGTTTAGATCGATGGTTTTAGAAACCAACACTTTCTATCTCTCACGGTTGAGCATGGAGATCTTTGTTTGGTGGGTTATGAAACCACACCTCATGACTGGGTTGCAATTCTTCATAAGATTGACACTATCTCCTGGAATGTCAACCCATGGAAGAGGTTTGCGGTGAACACCCACAGGGTTATTGGGTGCAATCCATGTTTTTTTTTTTTTTTTACCAAAAACGAACTTATCATTGTATATGAAAATGTCAAAGGGGGAAGCCATGCTACTCACAGTCGAAGTATCAAAGTTTAGATCTCAAAG
>JASCZI010271863.1:214205-239228 GCA_036250425.1 Stylosanthes scabra
TACCAAAAACGAACTTATCATTGTATATGAAAATGTCAAAGGGGGAAGCCATGCTACTCACAGTCGAAGTATCAAAGTTTAGATCTCAAAGGTGAATATGTTTAACCAGCAAAGCAAAACTATTTTCTATAGTGCATGGCCACATGATATGTACTTCAAGGCTACTACCATGGTCTCTCAGGGTTTGCTTATTCCTTAGTGGATCTACGTTCTAAAAGGACTGTGTGTTTTTAACGTTTTGGGTTATATCAATGCAAGTTTCTGTTGGTTGTTTTATCTATTTGTTTTTTAGTGTTTTATTAGAACAAGTTATCCTCCCATGATTTAGTAAGTTAGAAGCTGCTCACTCAATATAGAGTTGTTAGGGTTGAATTAAAATATAGGATTTAAGCTGTGTGGTGTGTTATCGACTAGGGATTTCACGTTACTATTTTTTTCTTATAAGTATGTATGTTATCTTCCTTTCGTGATGAGACATTATTATGAAGTCTATTATTATTATTATTATTATTATTATTATGTATAAGGTTATGATGTAAGTTAATCAATGAAAACACCATTCAGTTTTGCATAAACCAAAAGGTGATGAGGGAAAGATTTTAGGTAGACCATTAAAATTACACTGAAACCTAAATACCAATCTTATTTATAGCAATGCATGCAATCAAATATATGATCCCTATAAAACTTTAATCAAATACAGTTGTCATATCTGACTATAGGTACAATAAGTAATATTAAACCTGAAGATTTCAAGTCCAGAAAAAACTTAAGATTTAAATTAAACATCTACACCATCCAGAGAGTAATGCCAATTATTTAGCTATGATAACAGTTAGATGTGTGCCCTTTAGTTATATCTCAAGTCTAGAAGAATATTGCAAATTAAACCATAGGGAGTATATTATTATTATTATGTTTATAAAAGATAATATTTATTATGTTTGAGCTTAACAATTATTTTATGGTTATTCTCTAATATGTTCCTTCCGTTAATACTACATCAATTCTAAATGTATATGGTTTAGTGTTTGGATCCTGATCCCCGACATAAGCAATATATTAGAATTATATTGCTCATGGTTGAAGGAGATTGAGCTTATAAGATTACCACTTCTTTTTCAATAATTGCTTAACTGAACAAATTTTCAGAGTCCTAATACCAGATAAAATTTCATTGCATTATCCAATTGCAGTGCTAATACTTATAATTTTATTAATAAATAAATTTATTGTGATTGGAAGTGTCAGATAAACTTTCAGAATTATCTAATTATTTTGCATTATCCAATTGCAGTGCCAATACTTACATTTTTGCGATACATTGTTGAAGGAACCTAACCTAAAAAATCTTAATCTCTAATAGGCAATTCATTTCTCATCACTTTGACTATGTTGTCAGCGAAGGTTAGATTTATCAGTTTGGTTAGTTCAATTCAAAGTTAGTTAAAGTCCCAAAAATGAAAAAAAAAAAGTTTAAAGCTCAGTTTGGTCAAAATCTGGGTAAGAATGCAATTATCTAAAAAATTTATCAAATTGTGTTATAATCTATATAATTTAACAAGTCAAACTTTAAGAATATAATAATTAAAATATCAATTAACCATAAATTTCAGGATATCAATACAATCTATCAAACATTTCACAATATTTTTAGTCATGACTAATTTCCCTTTCCTCATATTGGTACCATTCATAATGCAAACAAATGGATTGAAATATATAAAAAAATAAATTATTTAAAAGATAGGGTAAAGTACTGTTTTGGTCCCTAATATTTGGGTCGTTTTCTATTTTGATCCCTAACGTTTAGAGCCTCCTATTTTAGTCCCAAAACGTTTACATTTTTATCAATCAAGTCACACTGTTAATTTTTGGATGGTAAGCAAACTCTGTGTGCTGACGTGGCCGGTAACTTAACACTTAATCATCACTCCCGCGTTCAAATTGATAACCCCTTTATTACGCTGGTATTTCTCTCTTCTTTGCTGAAACAAAAAACCCCTCAATGCCCTAATCAAAATCATCATCGTGGCTCCTTTATCAGAGGTTGAAAATCTCAGTCACTATTATGGGTGTTTGGAACAAAGTTTCAAGGCGAGTTAGAGTTTCTTCTAATCATCAAGACTGGGTTAAGAAAGGTATGTTGGTTACTTTGTTTTCTTATTTGATAGCAAGTTGTTTGATTTTTCCTGTCTTCTTGTTGTGCATTAGTATTTAGTGTGTGATTATATGTGTTCTGTTATTTTTCTAGTGAGAGCAAGTATGGATTTTGATGTATTTAGCTTGCCCTATTTTATTATTTTTTTTTGCCATTTTTGATATTGTGATTGATCACGGTCGAAGGTTCAAAGAAGGTGGTTCCTTTTCTTTGAGAAGTGCCTAGTATAACATAAAGTTCAGTACTTTATAAAAGAATAAAGAAATCATGCACTTTTTAATATTAAAAATTCAATGAAGTAGTGAGATCTGACAATGTTTGCAGCTTCACTAATTACCAACCTTCATATTTGCTTACAAATCCATATAACACTTGCATTTGTTTGATTATAAAATACTTGCACTTGGTCGAAGACAGTTCTCTTTCAAGCACATGAAATGTGATTCTTTTATGTTGTCTTTGAATTTATTCTTAGTTTGTTTTTTTCATTTGATAGGTTGTGTGTGAAATGAGTTATTTGAGTGTCAAAGTATATCATGATGGAAGGTTTGGGTTAGATGGAGAACCCTTACACTATGTGGGTGGTGAGACCACCATTTATGATAACTGTGATGAAGATAAGTGGAGTTTGCTGAATGTTATTGACATGATAACTAAATTAGGATATTCGAAGAATGGCATAGCGGTAATGTGGTTCAAGTCTTGCATAGAAAATACAGTGGATGGACTGAAGATGCTTAGAATTGATAAGGATGCTTTGGAGCTTGCAAAAATTGGGATGAGGGATGATATGGTGGAGCTGTATGTTGTGCATAAGAGTGGTTGGGGAAGAAGGTTATGCACCATTGAAGAAATTGAAGTGCAACAAATTGAAGTGCTAGAGTTTGTTGGGCCTTCTAAAGGAGTTGATGTGGCTGTTGGGGCTGGGGCAGTTTCTATTGGTAAGGCCCAAAATATGTCACACACTAAAAGTGCTCAAGAGGCCCACAAAGAGACCGCAGCACAATATGCGGATAAAGTAATTAGCCTTAGGGGATCATCTAGTATATTGGAGGAGGGTTCTGTTGAATTAGAGGATTCAGAGTCAGCAAGTGATGATGATTCTCAAGATGAGGAGTTCGAGCCCACTAGTTATGGATCGGACAGTGATGACCCTTGGAGTGACACAGAATCTGAAGATAGTGCACATGATATTGCATTTGATGATAGTAATGATGACTTGAATGTGTATGGTGGGTTGTATGATCTTGAGGTCAAACCAATGGCTGAAGATGAGAATATTTTGCCAGAGCAGCATGGGCAACCTACCCCCACTATCAACAAGGGTAAGGATGTAGTTGTGGCTGGGTTTAGAGATGAAGCTGATGGATATGACAGTGAAGAATTGCCAGATCTCCCATCAAGTGATGAAAAGGAAGATTTTCTATTGAAGAAGTATCCACTGCACAAAGACCTGAAGAACATGAGCCAGTACGAGTGGGAAGTTGGTACTCTTTATGTCTCAAGAGACCAATTCAAAGACTGTGTAATTAGTGTTGTTGTCCATAGTGGGAGGGGACTAAAATTTGCAAAGTGTGATGATCGACGAGTGAAGGTAATATGTGTTAAAGGATGTTCATGGAAAGCATATTGGGGGAAGCTTACACATGAGGATACATGGCAGTTGAAAGCTGTTATAACAAGCATGTTTGTGGGAAGGTCATAAAGATTGGAATCATGCATGCTAAGTGGTTGAGTAAGGCCTTCATGAGGAAGATTGCAGAGGATCCCAACATAAAGTTGTCCACTTTGGTGAAAAAGGCACAAAGCAAGTGGAATTTTGATCTGACTTTATCAAAGGTTGCCCGAGTCAAGCATCATGCCATGGAAGAAATTAATGGCACATTTGGAGAGCAATACAAACTATATGACTATGGTGCAGAGTTGTTGAAGGCCAATCCTGGTTCTTTCATAGTTATCCAAGTCCATAGACCTCTAGAGTTTGCATTGGAGAGGCCAATTCCCGGGAAGGACATGAGGCCAACCTTTGAGAGGATATACATTTGTTTAGATGCTTGTAAGAAGAGTTTCATGGTGTGCAGACCCATGATTGGCCTTGATGGATGCTTCATCAAAACACCTTATGGAGGGCAATTATTAACTGCAATTGGATGGGACCCCAATGACCAAATTCTGCCTATTCCCTATGCTGTTGTTGAGGCAGAAACCAAGGACTCCTGGACATGGTTTTTGACCAACCTATGCAACAATTTAGGAGTTGACAAGATTAAAAGATGCACTTTTATATTAGACCAACAAAAGGCAATATGATTTTAAGCAATTCCCTATTTTTACAATTAATTTTATATACTTAATGAAAGTTCTCTTAACTGGTTGTTGTTTTCTGTTTTCTGCTCAACGATGTTAGGGATTAATCCCTACATTTGAGGAGTTGCTCCCTAGAATATATCATAGGTTTTGTGTTAGGCACCTGTATAATAATTTTAGGAAGAAGTTCCCTGGTGTTCAACTAAAGATTATGATGTGGAAGACCTCGAAAGCATCATATGTTCAAGAATGGGAAAGACGAATGGCTGATATCCAAAGACATAACAAACAGGCATACAAGCATCTCGCGGATATCCCTCCTAGGTATTGGACAAAGTCCAGGTTCTCATACTTGCCTAGGTGCGATGCTCTAGTGAACAATATGTGTGAATGTTTCAATTCTGTTTTTATAGCAGCTAGGGAAAAATCAATTGTGTCTATGTTAGAGGACATTATAGTATACTTGATGAATAGATGGGCTGATAATAGGGAAAGCATAATTGGGTATAGTGGTGAGGTTTTGCCAAAAAGAAAGAAAAAAATAGAAAAAGAGTTTGATAAAGGTGGGGATTGGATGGCTATATATGCTGGGAAGGATAAGTATGAGGTTTACTCTACTCGGGGAAATAGAGACAAGTTCATTGTGGATCTAAAGAATCGTGAGTGCTCTTGCAGAAAGTTCCAATTAGTGGGATTTCCTTGTGAACATGCAATGAGTTGCATAAGAAAAATGTGTTTTGATGCTGATAATTATGCTATAAGAAGAGGACATATGTTCAGTGCTATCAACACGTTATATACCCTCTCAATGGTCCTAACATGGGGGAAAGGACTCAGAATGATGATGTACTCCCACCAGTGTTCAGAACACCAATTGGTAGACCAAAGAAAAGTAGGAACAAGGCTGTTGATGAGCCTCAAAAGGGACCATGTTCAGTTCTACCTAGGGATGGCCAGCAACAGAGATGCTCTTATTGTTTTGCAAATGGCCACAACAAGAGGACTTGTCCTAAAAAACGTAAGGTTCAGCCTGGTTATGAAACAATAAGTGCTATCAACAACCTTGTGTTTGCTGTCCATTTTTTGTTTTTTTAGTATTGGAATAACTCTTTTTTTGGTGTTCTTTAAGGTTGCTGCTACACTAAACATAAGCGCTTCATAAGGGAAAAAGAAGCCTCGGTTTCCAAATTTCAATTTGGGATCAACTAGGACTTCAAATTCCACACAAACAAGGAAAACAAATGAGACAACTACAAACACTAAACAACCATCACAACCACCAAAAAGAAAACAATCAACCCGATCTGCATGTACACAACAGTCTCAAACAACATCTAAGAAGACAACTAGATCTACAAGCAACAACCAAGCCCAACAATCTTCCCTTACTCACACAAGTCCTTCAAGAGAGTGCTGAAGTACATGGCAAAAACACCACCAAGGGCTTGGAAGTCTATTCAATCCCAACCTTAGCATGTGTTGCTATCTGTTTAATACTCTAGTTGTTTCTTAAAGGAATGTCTTTTGTGTTAGTAAGCAAGGACTTATATTTGTGTAGTAATGTAGGAAACCACAGGTTTATACTGTGTCTTTTGATTTGTAAAAACTATCCCTGCTTTTATTTCTTTTTTTGTTTGGTTAAAGGCTAAGACCTTTTTGTAATGCATTTGGATATTGAACAATTATGCATGGTTATTGTTAGGTGACTTCTTGTTAATGGAAAAGTTTATGGAGTAAAACCAAGGAGTGTTGAATTGGTTGATTGGTTACAAAGAAAATTAAGGACTTTTAGCCATCAGCAAGCCATAAACAGGTTTACATCAACAGCTACTTCTTGTTGGCAAGATATATATCAATAGCTTTAAACTTCATAATTCATCACTTAATTCATAACTTAGATACAAGATTTGTCCAAAATGAGGTTTACATATTCATTTTACTCCTTATAGAACACACAACAACAGCTTTACACAATTTGCCATGCTCAATCACAATTAACAGTTGCCATGAACAACCACATTTTACACCTAATAAATTTTCAATTGCAATTATGCTAATAGCAAGTACTGAAACAAAAAAAACCTACAGAAGCTGCATTTAGATGGATTAATTACCCTATCATATAACAAGAATATTGTCAACATCCATCCAACTAAACCCAATATAAGAGCAACCCAGAAATTTCTCTTAGCTATTAATAACTTCCCCTTCAAAATAGATAATTTCTTCTTTAACTTTGCTACTTGGGGTGGTGGGTCTTCTCCTTCAACCTCTGCCCAAGTAAAGTAATCACATTCTTCACCAACCTAATACACACAAAAAGACCACAATTTCGGTAAAGTAAAAATGTCAGCCAAGCTTAAATGAAAATCATAAAGGGAATACATGTTACCAGGTAGTTGACACATCCCCAAAATCTTCGTATGGGGTTCTCTGCAGTTGACAACGTTCGAAGCACTGGTCTTTGACCACAAAAGCAAGTTGTTCTTCTCCTTTTGGGTCTTGGTATTGCTACGTGAGTAATTGGAGGATTGAGATTGACTTGCCATCAAGGGGTGTCAAGCTCCAGCACTTGGGACTCTTCCTCCTAGGGCTTACTCGAGAACTCAAGAACCTTGGGACTAGAAATGAAGAAGAGGAAAGAGCATTTCCATATTATAAAGTATATTTCCTTTATATTCTTTTTTCTTTTTTAATATTTATTTTTTATTTAAATTTTGTGCATCTTCAATGGTAAACTGCGTTACTGCCATGTAAAACTTATGAAGGCCAAGTAAGCAAACGACGTTACTTCGCCGTCCAAAAATTAACGTCGGGACTTGATTGATAAAAATTTAAATGTTTTGGGATTAAAGTAGGAGGCTTTAAATGTTAGGGATCAAAATAGAAAACGGCCCAAATGTTAGGGACCAAAATAGTCTTTACCATAAAAGATATGATTCTATCCTATTTAATCTCATAATAGATATCGATGTTGATATTGACGTATCCTTTCACCCTGAACTCTTCATGATACATATCCTGTATGATGCAAATAAATTTTTTTCTCATTTTTTTAATACAATGCAAATGAATTTTTCTCCAATTATTTTTCATAAACTTGCATATGAATAACACTCAGTTTGGTCAAAATTTATGTAAAATTGCAATCAATTTCAATCTTTTTGTACATTTTGTTGAGAAAGAAATAATATGTTATTTCATGTGTGCATACCTATTATAACACATATTTAGTTCATAATAATTTATACTTGAGACCCATTTTAAAAACACAAGATGTGATTAAATAGAGCTTTCAAACTACATGGTCCCTATTAGAAATAAAAAGCTAAAAAAATTATCAATCTCTTATGTAATGTAATCACATCTAGAGTTAGCTGACCCCTACACTGAAAGGTACAATAACTTTGACCTCTTGATATTCACCCAATAGATGTTGGGTTTACAATTTTGAATTCAATCATTTAATATAAAATTGAGAGTTTATGTGAGAGACAATTAAAACTAACATAATAAATATTATCTTTATATATAATACTTGACATGATAGATTATACAAAAAAGTCATGCATGTTTAATTATATGCAAATTATTATTTTGAAAAGAGAGACATGTTATCATATATAATCTAGAAAACTAAATACAACATTATAGTGAGTATGTCGCGTGTAATGTAATTGCTTCATCCATTCTATATTTGAGTCATAGAATGTGCTTATTTATAAAGTTGTACAAAAAATTAAAAGTATAGTATTGGTGTGATAGCAAATCATTTAATCATGCCCCAAGTTTAGAGTGCAGAAACATTGTATCTAATTTCTAGCAATTAAACTCAAATCCCTGAACACTATCCTGTATTCCGAAAGCATATAATGCTAATAAAAAAATAAAATCCTAATACTGTATACTAATATATGCTCTATACCAATATATGCATACATTATATTATTAACGTATATAATGTTAGCAGCTGGCTTTTTGAAACACATGATGTAGAAAAGTACATAAAAAAAAAATATTGACACTACAAAATTAAATAACATATGCTTGATTATATAGGCTACATACACGCAGTGTATATATTACGGGAATTTTATTAATTAAGAAGAATATATAATCAAGTAGATCGCCAGAAATTCCACTATGTATATAAAAAAATATATTCAAAGGCATATCCATGACATTAGTCCCAATATATTTTAATCATAATATCTTCTGTGCATTTTATGGCATAAATAATGATTAGATCTGAAGCCATATGTGAGGGGCTCTAAAATCAGATTAAAAGGTGAAAAGTTTAGTTGTTTAGCAATTTTGACCATCTAATTACATGGTGAGAATGCAATGTCACCAGTCAAGTGTAGACTAACTATTAGAAAATAGTGTGTTTTAACGATTTATTAGGAATATGGATGATACCTGTTGTGTTTGCCATCACCATCAAGCGTTCCAGATCATCAACTTTTGTTTCAGTGTTGATTTATTTTTTTTAGGTGTCTGCAAGCCTTGGTTTCTACAAAGCATTTCTTAACTCTACCAATGATTTTAAATCCTGCATTTTTGTGGAGCAAAATTAATATGTTGCAAGAAGGCAATTAAAATTAAAAAATATATTAAAGTGACCCATATATTTAGCATGAGGAAATACTATTTTTGTAATCATGAGTTTTCCCACATATAGTATTTATTATTCCATGACACGTATGATTTTGTCCTAATGTAAAAAACTAAAGCATGATTATACTCTGTCTTCCCTATAAGAGCATTCAAAGAGCTAGAAGCTCAATGCACTATCACTAACACAAGTAAAAAAATTTCTAAAAAAATGAGTGATATCCCTCCCAAATCACCTTTCATACAAGAACAAAATCTACCAGACGATGTCTTAATAGACATATTTAGGTTTGCTGAACCAAACACTGTTGTTAGGTGCAGGGCTCTAAGTCGTTTCTGGAAACAAATGCTTTCTCCATATAGTTTTACCAAGGATGTTACTCTTTCAAGCAAGGACAAGCACTCCTCGGTGTTTCTGAAGATTGGACTTCCACCATGGTCTGATAGACTAGATTTTCTTTGCAAGATTGATGTGGAAAGTGCCATTGCAAGTGGGGTTAAGCTGCCCTTCGAGTGCACAACTTATGGGTCGTGGAATATCATAGGCTCGGGGAATGGTATGGTCTGCCTAAGGCATATCGATGGAGGCTTCTCAACCCAGTTTATTGTTTGGAACCCTCTAACTAATTGGACTAGGGTTCTTGATGATCCAGCAGCTAAGCAATGTTGCCATGCTATCTTTGGTTATGCCTTCAGTTATTTACCAAACACAGACCATTATTATATAGCTTATGTCACAAAGACGCATTATCGCGATACTCATTTCCATTATCATGTCTTTGATTCGAACACCGCATCCTGGCATCATGGTCAGACTATCCACTGGAACTTGCACAAGTTAGGATACCACAATGTGTTTTTTGAAGGTAAGGATTTTTTGATAAATTGGCTTGGAGTGAGTTCATGGCTCCTGATTCAATAATCAGTTTTGATGTGCGTAGTTTCGAGTTCCGTAGGATTAGGATTCCACCCGAGGCAAGGAAAAAGTTCCAGTACCTAATGGTGGTGTAGGAAATTTTGTGCTATATAACTCATGAAAAAAGGGTCAGGGGATTATTTTGGAATGCAAAATGCTCAAATTACACTAAAATTCGTACTTTTATGGAATCCGTGACAAGGTCTTATGATTTGTAAAATTTGTGACACCCTCCCACGAATTCTTTTTGTTGTTGAATTATTGTTGTGGAATCTGCGGCAGGCTGCCATGGATTCTGATTAAAATGGAGCCTGCCATGGATTCCGTTGTATGCAGGATAGGGTTTATTTAACTTAGTTAAAGATTTTGGTTGTTGTTATTAGCCAACTTATAAAAAAATTTCGGTTGTTTTTGTTACCAAGATTTTATAAAGGGAGATGATATAAAGGAGATAACACAATGATATAATTGAAATAAATTAAAGTTCAAAGGATTTCATAAGAATCCATTACATAAACAACACAAACAAAAAATGAACACAAATAGACCCTAAACACCATCATCAGCAGTGGAACCTCTCTGATCACAATTCTTCCTAGTGTGTCCAACCTGCCTACATAGTTCGCAACACTTAGGCCTGTTCGGATCGACATCATCCATGTTCGTCTTGATCCGAGTCGTCTGTGGTCATCGCGCCCTTGCTCTCCTCATGCGAGGGCCTGGAATGATGGTGGGGCCACCATATAGGGGCCAATATCCCTCTGGAATAGGTGATGAAAAGGGGAGCTGATAAACGTTGAAAACCTCTGACATGCGATACACGTCATGTACATAAGAGCCCCAATTCACTCGAGAGTGAGCACAACAAGAAACAACGTGCATATATGGATAATGCAGTGCCTGAAAATGTCCACAATCATATGTCCAGTTGCGGAGTGAGACATGATAGGTGCCAAGTGAAAAGCCTCTGGTAGGGCTCGTCTGTGTGACCTCAAACTCAGAGTTATGACGATCAAACAACGTTACGACAAAGCACCTAGAATCCTTCACGTTCTTCTCCATGGCTCCCAGTACCCTCTGACTGACTTGATGCCCTACACCAAGTTGTGCCTCTATATCTTATCCTCTCCCAACCCAAAGCTCAGCAAGTCGAAGGTACGTGGACTTCACCAACGCCGTCACGGGGAGATTCCGAGTACCCTTTAGAACAGAGTTAATGCACTCAGAAATGTTGGTCGTCATGTGACCAAACCTCCGACCATTATTCATGTATTGAGTCCAATGCTCCTTCTCCATCTTATTTGTCCACTCAGCTATAGCCCTATCCTCAGGCTCCAACAAACCATGCCAATAATCAAAATCAACTTCATTCTTCGCATAAGCAGCATTCATAAGGAGCTTCTTAGCCTCCACAGACTTGAACTTCAAGGCAAAGTTCGCAGCAAAGCAGCCTTAATGCTGTTGTGTCTAGCACTCAAAACAAGTATTTCCGGCTGCGGAGTCACATGGTCCCTCAGATGAGTCAGAAAAACTTCTTTGACAATGTGTTTTCTCCCTCGACTAGTGCAAATATGACTAGGAGGATGTTCGAGTTCCCATCCTGAGCTATGGCCAATAAGAGATGGCCCCATATTTCCCACACAGATGGGTCCCACCAATGCTAACCAGAGGCTTGCAATGCTTGAATGCTTCAACGCATGGAGAAAATATCCAGAAAAGGCAGTGAAAATACTCGACTGGCTCATCCACCTTGCCCCCACCTTGACAGAACAAGTCTTCAAAATCGGCACACTACCCGGTATGGTAAAATGAATCCCAAGAACCCAAGGAGGTATCTCTGCATATGACTCCTCCCAATCCCCGTATATGAGTGCAATAGCTTTCTGTTTCGCCTTCAATGTCTTCCTGTAACTCGGAAGGAAGCCGTAACTAGACTCAGTGGCAGTTCGGAGCACCTTGATATTCGAAAGCATCATCCCTAATCAACAAAAATATGAAGTCCCAGATGACATGGTAATCAAGCTGCTTGTGATCACTGAAAATGTGTGTTGCCAAACACGTGTGTAGTCCATTGTACTTTCGCACTTCTCACAACCCCTTTCACTTCGGGAGTGTCAACCGGATGAGCCAATTACACCCCTGTCCTAATTGCTTGCACCGTTTGAGGTACTTAGAATGATTTGACTTTATCACCATGTACTCCACTCCACGTCGGATGTTGTAGTTCTTCACAGCAAGGACAACAACCTCCTTGTTCACAAATGTCTGTCCAACCTCAAATTCAGCTTGATTATTCAATCCCTGAGAGCCTTGCATGCCGCTATTTGATTCGCCAACTACTCGACCTGGACTAGAAACTGCATCCAAGTTCAAGTTTGATAAGTGAGGAGGGTATTGTTGTGTCTCTAAACTAGATGCCCCTCCTTGCTGGGTCGGAACAAGGCTGCTCTCATCGTCACTGTCCCTCTCTATGAACTCTGGCTCATCGTCGGAGTCATTGGCTCGTCATGTCTCTTCCACAAGAGGCCCTGGATCTCTCTCCACAACCGTAGTGGACACTGGATGCGGTGTTGCTGCGATTGCGACCGCTAACTCCCCAAAAGATCTGGTATCCTCTAACTCACCAACACAATCAGCTGCTTCTGCCTGCAAATCGAAACCGAACGTTGGGGACGCAACGTGATGCGCCTCTGCATTGTGCTGCATCGCAGGGCGAGACGGCCCGATAACATTCGTTGAATGTGGATTCGGCGTGGAACCACCAGAACTCGCAAGTGGATCAAACATCTCCACAAACAGCTCTGTGGTCCACACCTCTTGGAACTGCCTTCTATAGTGAAACAAAACTTGCATATCCTCATCAGCTTCTATTGCAAAACACCATACTTCACCCTTGAGCCACAACAGAAATCGGAATGAGATAATATATCCGCACATGCGCTTCCTTCCATCACGTTGTATGCTGCGTTGCAGATCAACCAAACAAGTTCTCGTCGTGATGAACACGTTGGTTGGATTTTTATCCGTGAACTTTACTTCCTCACGTGATCTATGTTTCATCTCTCCATCGTGGTGGACTACTTGAGCAAGAACACTATCTTCCTTAGCCATCTCACACCCTTTTTTACACCACTCAACAAAATGATGTTGAATGCTTGAACCCTTTATATACTTGTGTTACGGCCAAGCAGAATCTGTGGCACCATGCCATGGATTCTACGTTTTTGAAAAAATCAGGCAGAATTTGTAGCACCCTGCCACGGATTCTAGAAAACAAAGAGGGTGTCACGTATTTTATAAAAGTACCAGAATGGTGCAATTTGATCATTAGTTTAGGAATAGCGTATATTGATAATTTTAAGGTGAAATATGTTTATATACGTAACTTGCCCAATACATGTTTATCATAAAATTACAAGTTTTGTGTAACAACTAACAAAAGTTCATTCTTTTTTTTATCTAAAAGAAAGAAAACGAAAAAAAAAGAAATCGACGACTATGATAGTCATGTGATAAAATAATTTTTTGGAACTTTGGTGAAGCTCTGACCACTCGGTATTATCTAATAAGGGGTATTATTTAATAAGGAGAGAACATTATTCTCGGTTAAGCTTATGTAAAATTTACTAGAGTGGATAGAGCTCAATCAATTTCTAACAATAAATATTTAATTTGATATTTATTATTAATGATATATCTTAGAAACTACAATAAATACATTAATAGTTTTGTAGAATAAATTTTATTCTAACTTATATATTAAAAATAAAAATTGGATATATTCTGATATATGATATATAGCTGCATCAATGATATTAAACTAGTAGTAGTGGTAGCATGTTAAAGGAGAAAAAAACTAATAGTGGTATTTTTTTTTTTGGTGTCTTAATAGTGGTAGTTTGTGTTATGGTGTATTATTTTTCTATTGGTGTTGGTATATTATTATTATTATTATTAGCGGTGGAAGTATATATGTCATGGTGTATTTATTATTGTAAATGTTTGTTATTTATTGAAAATATAATTTAAAAGCCAAAAGTTATGTGCTTGTGCCTTGTAGTTTTACAAGATGTCATTGCGTACATCAAATAAGAAAATTTCAATTACAAATAAGGGAGCTTCTAAACAAAAGAGAGTATTAACATCCACCCAGTTTTTCATTGCACGCATTTGATTCGGCCACTTTCTCGGCCACTTTCTCCAATTTCCTCCAAATACAAAAAACAGTTATAATTGCAACAATGAAACCATAACGAAGATCTCCATATATTCTCCTTCCTCTCTATCTCGTCTTCGATCTTTTCCGCTTCGCAAACCGTGAACTTTCTAGAACCTTTGCAACCTTAATTGGTCCGAGATGAGCACTGGGGATGAGGAGCTTCTCAGCATCGAGCCTCTTGAGCTTAAGTTCCCATGTAAGTTTCTATTTCTCACATTCTCATTCAATATGTTTTTCTCATCTTTTTAGGCTTTCAAATTTCCATCGTTTTCTAATTCCTTTTTTCTTCTCGTTAGTTGAGCTCAACAAGCAGATCCCATGCTCTCTGCAATTGTCCAATAAAACCGATAGCTATGTAGCCTTCAAGGTAAACCACCATTTTCTAGCTTTATTTTTTAATGGTTTGTTTCGTCATGCTTTTCATTTCTCTAGCGTTAATTTGCAGCACCGTAACTTTAACTCTTCACCAAATGTTTGGTGCAATGTGATATAAGAAAGAAAAGAAGATTCATATGATTATTTGTTATACTATATGCAAAATTTCCCCCTTTTTTATAGTATGACAAAATGAGAAATTTCGGTGTTTAGGTGTTGTGTATTTGGTTTTTGTTAGGTGAAAACAATTAATCCAGAGAAGTATTATGTTCGTCCAAACATTGGGATTTTGTTGCCACGATCAACATGTGATGTTATAGGTACCAATTCTCTGAATGTACTACTATTATTACTATCCTTTTCCCTCCATGTTATGTTACTATTTACCATCAATCAGTGAATTATTAATAACGTTCATTTTTTTTTTTTGCTATTTTTTTGGTTACTAAGTTACCATGCAGGCACAAAGGGAAGCGCCACCTGATATGCAATGCAACGATAAATTTCTTTTTCAGAGTGTAAGAACTTTTGATGGTGCTTCTTGGGAAGATATCAATGCTGAAATGGTACAATACATATAATGATAGTTGCCTTTGCATTTTTTAAATTTATTTTTCATCTTCTTGATTTGAATTGTAAATCTTGTGCCGGTTTATCTAGTTTAATGTGGAGGCGGGGCATGGTGTTGAGGAGTGCAAATTGAGAGTGGTGTATGATTCTGCAGAGGTAACAGAAAAACAAAACAAAGATCTCTTTCTTAACTGCATTTTCTCAATTCCCATTTTTTCTTTTGCGTCCTTCCTCTTGATCTTGTCTTCAATCTTTTTCGCTTTAACCGTAACTGCGAACCTTCTAGAACCTCCTCAACCTCAATCGGTCCGAGATGAGCACCGATGAGCTTTTCACCATCGAGCCTCTTGAGCTCAAGTTCCCATGTAATTCCCATTTCTCTCGTTCTCCTTCTATATATTTTTCTCATCTTTCTAGGATTTCAAATTTCTATCATTTTCTAACTCCTTCGTTTCTTTTGGTTAGTTGAGCATGAGAAGATGATCTCGTGCTCTCTGCAATTGACCAGTAAGACCGATAGCTATGTAGCCTTCAAGGTAAACCGCTATATTCTAGCTTTTTTCTTCATTTCCCTACTGTTAATTTGCAGCACGATTTTGATGTGAATTGTTGTTTTGATTCTATTTTAAGATTTGTTGAATTCATTGTAACCTTTAACTCTTCACCAAGTTTTTGGTGCAATGTGATATAGGGATAAAAAAAGATTTGTATGTTAATTTGTTATTGGTTGGACTTTTTTCCTTTTAATTTTTTTTATGTGACAAAATTACAATTTCGGTGTTTAGGTGTTGTGTATTTGGTTTTTTTCAGGTGAAAACAACTAATCCAGATAAGTATTATGTTCGTCCAAACATTGGGATTGTGTTGCCACGATCAACATGTGATGTTATAGGTACCAATTCTCTGAATGCACTATTACTATCCCTTTCCTCCATATGTTGTGATGTTACTATTTATAATCAATCACTCAGTAATGTTCATTTTCCTACTATGTTCGTGGTTAATAAGTTACGATGCTGGCGCAAATGGAAGTGCCACCTGATATGCAATGCAAGGATAAATTTCTTTTTCAGAGTGTAAGAACTTTTGATGGTGCTTCTTGGAAAGATATCAATGCTGAAATGGTACAATACCTATAATAATAGTTGCTTTTGCATTTTTGTTTAAGTTCTTTTTCACCTATTTTTTTTTTGAATTGTGAGTTTTGTGCTGGTTTATATAGTTCAAGCAGGAGGAAGGGCATGTGGTTGAGGAGTGCAAACTGAGAGTGGTGTATGATTTACCACCTCAACCAATAACTCCGACCAGAGAAGGTTCTGGCACCATTATTGCGAAATTTGTGTCATTTGTTTCTTTTGGGAGAGGGCTAAGTAGACAACCAACTAATGCACTTTAATTTCTTGCATATACATGAATGGGATCTTTCCATCTTAGCTTTGTACTCGAGCAAAGATTTATTTTGGTGATTTTACTACTTGCAGAATCTTCTCAAGTGGGAAGGAAACGAAAAGCGCAGTGGAATCTCGGGCGAAATGATGACGAATGATAAAATAGATTAATTCAACAAGCGTTGTTTTTTCTTCTCTTTTTTTCCAGGGTGGATAACATTCTAGAATTAGAAAATAATATATTTAAACCCGCATATGTAAAATAAATATATGTTTTTATAAAATATAATATGATATATAATTAATTATAAAATTAAGAAAAAATATACATTAATTAGATTTTTAATATAATTATCAAAATATTCATTTGATTTAACATAATTATTATTATTTTTCATTTTTTTGTATAGTTAGTTTTGTTTAATTTTTTAAGGCTATATTTAAATATTATAGTTTAAATATGAAACTATTAGACAAAATACAAGTATGAATATACTGTTTCAATAGCCGAAATTAATATTTATTTTTTTAATTTGATTTTTCATAAATTATAATATTATGTATTTTCATTTTTCATTTTTAAAAAATACTATTACAAATAAATGATATTAAAAAAAGTAAATTATTGATAGGAGAAAGGGTATATATAAGTAGTAAAGATATTATATAATTAACGAATACAATTAACCAAAAATAAATAAAAACTAAAAAAGGAAAAGAATATAAAAAAACATTATATATGCTAGTGTTTTAGAAAATTTACATATATTTAGCAAAACAAAAAAAGTTATGATCGTCAATAAGTTCTTCAAATACTTGTGCAAATTAATAGTAATAATAAGAATTGACAAACAAGATGTAGGAGATTAAGTAAAAATAAAGAAAAAGTGTGAAGTTTTCAAATACTTATGCAAATTACATGAAATTAAGTGGGAGAATATAAGGAAAAAAAAAAGGTGCAAATACTTCAATACTTTAATAAACTAATAGAAATCATAAGAATGGGAAAAAGAGCAAGTTGCATAATATTAAGTGCGTCAAGATAAATAAAAAGTGTGAAGAGAATGCTTATGTAAGAAAAGAGAGAACGAATTATATTTTATTATTTAATTTATACTTGTTGAAGAAAAATAATATTATAAGTATAAAAAATGTTGAGAAGGAAAAGTAAAAAAAATCCTAGGTTAACTAAGCTATCACCTATTAGAAATGACAACATTAACATGCAAGGAAAGAATATAGTAGATTAAAGACAAAATAAATGTGAATTAGTGTAAAAAAAAGTTGTGTTACATTTGATAAAAATATAATATAGTGTTACGGGCCGGTGTCCAAAGGTTCAATCCTCCTAACTAGAGTTATTAATACACGGCTCAAAAGGGCAAAGAATAAGCTAAATATGAAAATATTAGATATGATCATGACAGGACCTCTTAGGGATCCAGACCACCCGCCATTATATAAGCAGGGGATAACACCCCCTCTAGGTACGCATTATTTAATCCTAACTATCATATTAGACCTAAAATCTCATAATCCTTATTCTGCTCTTCTAGGGCTATTCTTTACACACATCAATCTCCTTTCTCGACTGTAGCTCATGTGTTACGGACTGGCGTCCAAAGGCCCAATCCTCCTATCTAGAGTTATCAATTCACGCCCCAAAAGGGCAAAGATCAAGCAAAATATGGAAAGATTAGATATGATCATGGCAGGATCTTCTAGGGATCCTGACCACCCGCCACTATATAAGCAGGGGGCAACACCCTCTCTAGGTACGCATTCTTCAACCCTAACCATCATATTAGAGCTAGCATCTCATAATCCTTATTTTGAGCTTCTAGGGCTATTCTTTACACACATCAACCACCTTTCTCAACTGTAACCCTCGGTTCCGCCGAGAGCTTCGTCCCTCAGAAGGCACATTCTGTCTACCTTATTCTCTTAACTCGGTCTCCCTTACGAAGTCCTTTTGGACAATCGGAGGGAAAAACGCAGCACAAGGTAAACTGGGAGCAAATTGGGAAGGCCCCTATCAAGTGGTGGAAGTCCTCGGAAATGGAGCCTACAAGCTCAAAACAATCGAAGATACCAAAGTTCCACGAACTTGGCATATATCTAATCGTAGAAGGTACCAATTGTAAGAGAACATAGAAGTATGTACTCTTTTTCCTCCCATTTTTATTTTTTCCCCAAAGAGGGTTTTTTGAATGGAAAGGTTTTAACGAGGCATGTAAGGGGCCAATTGGTTTGGCCATTTTCATTTTCATTTTCAATGAAAATGAAAATAAGACAATAAAATATGATTGGTTGAGTATTTTTAAATTATTTTCAGTGAAAACATTTTCAAAAAGATAGAACAAAGCTGGAAACCTTATTTCATTGTTTTCAGTATTTTCAGTTATCCCAATTGAAAACGTTTCCAACCCAAAACACGCTCTTTTCAGTTTTGGTTTAACGTTCGATCCTCTCTGCGCTCTTTTTATACGCTTTTTTTTCCTCATCCTATCACTGGGCTTTTTTATACGCTTTTTTCTCCTCACTCTATCACTGCGTACTCTCTATCATTGGTTTCCAACATCATTTAGGTAAGGAAATTTTTTTAAGATTTTTTTTTATCTGAATTTATTGTTGTATTATATACCATGTGATTGAGTAGCATGGTTTTGATTAAATTGCATAACTTTATTTTTTTTAAAAAATTTGTTTCGTTAATCTTGTTCAAATCGTTTTCTTGTGTACTCTCATTTTTTTTAAAATCGTTGATTCAATGGCAAGTACTCTAATAGCCATTATAGGGCAAGTGTGGCTTGAAATATGTACCTAAATTCATTTATCAATGTCAACCATATTTATATAATGTTAATGTATATGTTTCTGTATAAAAAAACGAGTTAAATATTAGATCGGCCTTGAAATTTAAATGGTATCAAATTGATTCCCCACTTTTACGGTTGTGATTCAAGTTGGCCCTTATACAGATTTTTGTTAAAAAAACATTGATATGGTCATTAATTGTTCGTATTGGACTCTCGTATAACCATATCGTGATCTATTCGCGCCAACATAATATTAAAATGCGTTGTTTGAGGATGAAGGAAGTTAAAATCTATTTCAAACGACACAATGACAGATAAATTTTAACTTCTTTCGCTCTAAAATAACGTCAATTTGGTACTGTATTGGCGCAAATAAATCATGACCTTATTTTATTATAGTCTAGTGTGGATAATTAACGTCCATATCAACGTTTTTTTGGCGGACAACCTTAAAAGGGTCAATATGAGTCATAACCGTAAAAGTGGATGACCAATTTGATATCATTTGAATTTCGGGGCCAGTTTGATCATAATCCCAAATTTGAGGGGCCAATATGATATTTAACTCATAAAAAAACTATAAGCCTCTAAATGGAAGAATATTGGTATACAAAAAACCTACACAACCAAGCTTTTTTGGCAACCAAGTGCAACCAAGTCCCTCTGACACACGCGCACAAGATTTTCTCTTTCCTCAAAAGGCGCGCCTTTCTCAAACACGCTTTCTTATATCTTTTTTTGTGTTTCATCTTCTCATTAAACTTATCATTATTCATTCATTTGGATTCATTCAATTCATTCATAGGTCTTTTTTTAGTCGTTAGAGTACATTTTAGTACATTTAAGTGGTAAAATCCGGTTCAGTTCTTCATGAAAATCTGGTTCAGTTCTTATTGAAAATCCGGTCGCTTTTTTAATAAAAATCCACTTAGACGTGCTTCTGATTTTCATGAAAATCCGGTTCAGTTTTTCATGAAAATCGTCTTCATTATTCCTTGAAATTCCGTTTCAGTTTTTCATCTAGGCAACCAAGCCTTTTTGGCAACCACTCTGACACACGCGCACAAGGTTTTCTCTCTCCTCAAAAGGCGCGCCCTTCTCAAACACGTTTACTTATCTTTTTTTTGTTTTATCTCCTCATTAAACTCATCATTATTTATCCATTTTTATTTATTCAATTTATTTATAGGTATTTTTAGTCGTTAGAGTACATTTGAGTACATTTAAGTGGTAAAATCCGATTCAGTTCTTCATGAAAATCCGGTTCAGTTCTTATTGAAATTCCGGTTCGCTTTTTTAATAAAAATCCACTTAGGCGTGCTTCTGATTTTCATGAAAATCCGGTTCAGTTTTTCATGAAAATCCTCTTCATTGTTACTTGAAATTCCGGTTCAGTTTTTCATGAAAATCCTCTTCATTGTTCCTTGAAATTCCGGTTCAGTTTTTCATGAAAATCCTCTTCATTATTCCTTGAAATTCCGGTTCGGTTTTCATCTAGGCAACCAAGCCTTTTTGGCAACCACTCTAACACACGCGCACAAGGTTTTCTCTCTCATCAAAAGGCACGCCCTTCACAAACACGCTTCCTTATCTTTCTCTTTTTTTTGTGTTTTATATCTCCTCATTCATTAAACTCATCATTGTTCATCCATTTTGATTCATTCAATTCATTACTAGTTCTTTTTTAGTCGTTAGAGTACATTTTGAGCACATTTAAGTGGTAAAATCCGGTTCAGGTATTTATGAAAATCCGGTTCAGTTCTTATTGAAATTCCGGTTCGCTTTTTTAATAAAAATCCACTTAGGCGTGCTTCTGATTTTCCTGAAAATCCGGTTCAGTTTTTCATGAAAATCCTCTTCATTATTCCTTGAAATTCCGGTTCAGCTTTTCATGAAAATCTTATTCATTGTTTCTTAAAATTTCGGTTCAGTTTTTCGTCTAGGCAACCACTCTAACACACGCGCACAAGGTTTTCTCTCTCCTCAAAAGGCGCGCCTTTCTCAAACACGCGCCGGATGAGATGAGAGTGGGTGTATATCACTTGGTTGAGACTTGGTTGATCAAATGCTTGTATATATAGTATTATTGATTGGTATATAATTAAATGCTATTTTTTTGTGTGCCTACTTATTTATAAAATAATATCCAAATAAATGGAAGTAATGGTTAGGGATCCAAAATAATATATTTTTTAGATATGCCATATATATTATTATTTTTAATTGTGCACTTATAATATTCAAATTAAATATCATGGCTAGGTGTCTTTAATGATAGATTTATTTTTAGGTATGTCATATATATTATTATTATGGAATGAGTATGTTAACTCAATTAGTTGGTAGGTGTCATGGCTAGGTATACATAATAGATTTCTTATAGATTTCTTATATTATTATTTTAGTTGGTAGAATGAGTATGATAAGTCAAATAGTAGCTTTTTATTTTATTTAAATTTAAAATACATGCTAATATAAATTAAAGTGTTAGTATAAAAGACTTTAAAAGATTTATAAAAAAAAAATTCATATATAAAAGTCAACCTGACCTTTTAGGGGAAGAAAGTAAAAAAAAAACTATGTCAATAAAAAAAATAAAAGTACTAAAAATTGCTTTATTGTTTAAACATGTACTCTCTTAATAATATTAAAATAGGGTAGATAAGAAAACTATGATTTTATATTTTAAAATCAATATTGAAAATACATTTTAGAAATGGACAAACCAAACATATTTTTACTATTTTTATCATTTAGAAATGAATCTTATTTTCACAAACCAATAGCATTTTCAATAATGTGAAAATCTGAAAATGAAAATTATTTTCAGAAAATGAAAACAAGAAATATTTTCGGAAACCAATCGGCCCCTAAGCGTTCTGGTCACATTGGTCGTAATACATAATATCATCATTTTAAGAGTTATTGTTTCTTCTTTTATTACACATTTTACATAAAGAATGTCTAAGTCATAGAAGAAAAAGAGCCCGAGAGCCCCATAAAGAGAGGCATCTAAAAGAACCCAAAGGACACACATAAAAGCGGATGAACCAAACATCGCGGCACCACATCGGACTGATCACCCATGGGATGATTTGCAAAAAAAAAAAAACAAGAGTTTTGCGAAAGATAGTCAAAAGACGTCGAAAAAAGCAAACTTAAAATCAAAGGGAAAAATACCCAACAAAGAGCGGATTCAAAAAAGTCTAGAAATTAAAATAGACTTAAATGAAGTAAACAAGCGTCATACACAAAATTAAAGAGTATCCAACACTACCAAAAATATTACAAATATTATACGAGGCGTTCCCCGCTACCATCAACAACATCCACTGCCGACTGCACACCCCCCAGCCCCCGACTGCTCAGTCCGTGGCTCCGGCTCTGGCTGCATGGGCTCCTCCACTAGCTGAGAATCTTCGCCGGCAGCAGCCTTAGGGTTGTAAATTCTCCTACCCTTAGGGTCCCAGCAAGTATCCAGAGTTATAACAGAAAAGTCCACAACAGGACTCAGATGGTGAATTTGATCCATCACGACGTCCACAGACTCTTGGCACATCTCCTCGGTCTCGGCAGCAAGCTTCTTCCATTCATTGCACCAATGCTCCGCCGTGAAGGTAGTTGTGTCAAGAGCAGTCTGCTTCTCCACCAAAGAGCGAGAAAGGGCTTCGACCTTCCCCTCAGCAACTTCAGCCCTTTTTTGCTCCCGCTCCAAGGAAGTCCGGCAAGACTGAAGTTCCACATCGCGAACCTTGCCATCTTCCTCTAGCTGAGCTAGCCGCTCCAAAGCCAACTGACGCTCATCTTGCGCAATAGAAAGCTGCTCGGTCAAGGTATTAACCTTTTCCTGCAGGGGGCAAACGCCAGGGCAGAGTCTCTCTCCACCTCGAGCACAACAATCTGATCCTTGGCAGCTAGGAGCTCTTTCTCGGCCTTCAACTTAGCAGCGACAGCCCCCTCTAGGCCAACCTACGAAACGACAAAACAAAAACGTAGCCCTATCAACAGAGGTAAAGAAAAAGATAACAACAACAAAAGCAACAACAATAATGATAACAATACCTGCAAGCAAGCAGCAAGTTTGACAGCATACTGATGAGAAGTCCCTAGGAGTTGTTCCGGGGCATCATCAAAAGGGACTTCCGAACAGAGGCAGAATTGACCCTGCCAATCAAAGCCTCCCAATAATTAAAATTCTCGGGAAAGGCCAAGTCCACAGGGTGCACCTCATGCTCCCACGCAAAATCGTCCCCCAGCATATGATTGGCAAATTAAGCATCCTTGTGCTTACGCTTCCATCTTTTCTGCTTCAAGTCAGCGAAAGGATCCTCCCTGACACCATTTTCCCCATCTATTTAGTCTCTAGCACAGATCTAGCCGGAAGGTCTTTTTTGGCATAGGCTCTTGACACGCCCGCTCGGGGGGAGGGACTTTCGTCGTTGTAGTTGAAAGCCCTTATCCCTCGCAGGCGGTGTCGGAACGTTTAGAAAAGGTGTCACAGGGTGCAACCAAGTTAAAATACCGAGTACGGGACTCGATTCGTTCTACCTAGGAAGCGAAATGGAAAAGTTTATTTCTGATCGAGGTTTGGTTGCAATTGAATTGGTTTGAAAGCAGTTCGCAGTTGAAAGCAATTGTAAGCAGTTTAAAGCAGTTAAAAGACAATGATAATAAATGAGTGCCCCGGCCGTGGGTTGAAATATTGTGCATCCCTATAATCGCTGCCATGCCCCAGGTCGGATGAGCTGTCACCTAGGAGGAACCTCTGCATATCTTTGGCATACCAGCTGTGAGGTACTGATCCCACGATGGATTCGAGTAAATCCGCGTTACTGGAGTGAACTCGCAAGCGGTGCAGGTATGGCGGTGGAGTCTGTGATCCAACCCACTGATTAGTTGCTGAACGCACTACAAAAAATACTCAGATTTCCGTGGGATTTTCCGTCGAATTTTTTGCTAGAAATCGATGTTTTTCATATTTCCGTAGGATTTTCCGTCGGATTATAATCGGACGAAAAAATCTTCGATGGAAAAGTGTTTCCGTCGGATTTTTCCGACGGAAACGAAGTTATCAGCATCAAATTTAATTTGGAGTTTTCCGTCGGATTAGAATCCCACGGAAATATGGAAAATTAAAAAAAAAAAGAAAAAAAACATTTCTGTTGCCTTGTTAACTAAATAATCCCTAATAATATAGTTCACCAAAAACTATAGAATATATAGCAACCTAGCAATTCATAGGATTTAGATAAATAATGCACACTTTTTATTTGATAACAGTATACATTAGAAAGGCAATATACATTTCCAAACAGGCACTTATCAATAAACACAATGAAAACAGAGCCCAAACTTATAAAAGACAAGTCAATCGATGTAGAGTAGTGTAAATGATATTTAACTACCAATCAAGTCAGTATGAGGGTCATCATCATCTAAGATTTAATGTCCAAAATTGCATTCTTATTAACATAATATATTTAGCTAGGCCTTTAGCAGATCAGAGTGTGTGCATGCACCCAAAAGTTAGCAATGCTTTGTTGTATTCTGTCCTTCTAAGCAAGACTAAAGATGAAGATAGTCAATGAGAACTTTAACAAATGGAAGCAAGCAAACAACTTGAAGCAACATCAGAAATCAATATTTGCTAACTG
>JASCZI010271863.1:239324-267113 GCA_036250425.1 Stylosanthes scabra
AAGCATGAACTTATATTGAAACAACAACACTGAACAAAAGCAAGTAGAAGAATAAGAAGAGGCACAAGAACCATTCAAAAACTGCAATGTCACTGGATTTTTCAATTTCAATATACTAATACCCAGTGAAACAGTTAAACACAACACACACATTACTTAATTTGGTACATTATCCGGAAATGGTAAATCCACATTCATCACAGTGGTATGTTTAGCTTAGTGGATAAATTAACTAATTAAATAATAACATACCAAGTCCAAAAAATAATAATAATAACATACAACTTAGCAAAAACTGAATGAAGAAATCTACCTGTAGATGCCACAATCATCACAGTGGTATTGATTCTTTGAATGAAACCTGATAAAAGATAACAATATTTTGATACAAGAATCACAAATTAGATAAGGAAAAGTAGTTCAATTCATCTACCACACTAAAATTATAAGAAGGCTTACATCATCATCAAAGAATTTGCAAGTGCCACAAAGATATTTGCCCATGCATACCCCACACTTTATATAGTACTGTTGAACCTGAAAACCATTAGAAATAATCAACAATCTCAATAATAGCTTCAGCTATATATATATATAGATTATTACAAGATTTAGGTATTAAGGATTTACATATTGTTCTGTATCACACAAAGAACAAATGACCTGAAAAATAATCAAATAATCATTAACAAAATTTCATAAAAATGCGTCAGAAAGCTTGAAGGCTTCCTACCAAGTCCCATTGGAAAATCATCTAAACTGAAAAAAACAAGCAATTAACAACAAAAGCACTAGATAACTAGTCACAAATAACCAGAAGCTACATACAAATTCTACCTCCAAAGAAAAATTTGCAAGTCAAGCCAGTAACAAAAATTTAAGATAGCAGCTTACCATAACTAGGAAATCATTCAAATTCAATGACAGCAACCAAGCAAGCATAACATTAAAATTTCACTATCACACAATAATCTCAATTAGTGCATCAATTTCCCTATAATTTACCCATCCTATTAGAATTGCATCAAATCAAGCATAATTTAAATTGAAGCATACGTGCATCGCATAAGAATATAAACTAATTTCTTCTACTGCACCATAATAATGATTTCCTTTTTCTTTAACAAGTTATAATATCCTCACATTCTTTCACAGGGTACCCAAATCCTTGGAGAGTTTTGAAAAATTTGGGGGTTAGGGTTTCGAAGCTAAATAGCAAAAGTAGAGTGCACACACATACCTTGGAGAGGAACGAAGATTGCCAGCGGTGAAGACGACGACGGAGCAGCAAGGGCGACGAGGAGAGGCCGATGACACAGTGGAGCACCTTCAGTCTTCTCTCAAACTGCGTCGTTGAACACCGAGTGAATGGGAGGCTGAAGGGGAGGAACGACGCTGAAGGGATGGACGACGCGCTGCGTTGCTGCGATGGCAACGAGATGAGACAGCTGGTCTTCAGCGCACGACAATGCGACGGTGGTGGTGGATGGTGTGAGAGTGAGGGAAAGATTAAAGAGGGGTTGACGGTGATGGGAGACGACTCGAAGGTGGGGCTTCGGGCGACTTCTCCTGGGCCTTCTTCCGACGGCGGCGGTGGCTCCTAATGCACTCGATTTGACTGGCGTTGGAGTTTACGATCCAACAATTGGGGCTGAACAAACTCTTTAGAAACCCGCTGTCACCAGGTCCTAATGGACTTTTACCTGTGATCACCGTGGTGAATCCGTATCGCAGGGACCTCACCCTTTGCTAGCAGGGGTGTACGAATAGCAGTAACGAACTTAACCTCGTTCCTCCCCATCCGATCCTATGGGGACTCGCAGCTAAGGTCATTTGCACATTTCACCCCACAGCCGAGACACTATGGGACTCTACTCACTAATTGCGGAAATCATAAAAGCAAGAAAATAAATCGGCAGCATAACGGTATGTAAAAACGCAGTTTGAAAGAAATTAAATAGACAGAATAGCGGTAAAGTAATTTGATTAAAACTGAAGTTTGACAGAGTAACAGTAAAATAAACAAACAATAAAATAAAAATAAAAAGTTTGGCTAGTGAATGGATAATAAACCTAGAATGGAACCCTAAAAACTAAGCTAAATGTAGAAGTGGGCTCCCTTGAAATGGTGGAATGCTCCTCTATTTATAGATGCTGAAACCTACTGATGCGTACGCATAGAGGCTCTTGATGCGTACGCATCTGTGCCAGATCCGCCTTTTGGACGTGCCCCCCATGTCTAGATGCGTACGCATGGCTTCTCTGTTGCGTATGCATCTAGTCCAGCAATGGCCTTCTAGGTTTTGTTGCGATCCTTTCATTCCTTTCGCTCTTTCAGGCCACTTCCGCTCCAAACCCTGCTTGTTAAATCCTGAAACACTTAAGCACACACATCAAGGCATCGTGCGGAACAGGAAACAGTTTAAAACATAGTAAATATTGGCCGAAATAGCAGATAATTACAATTACAGCCCTAAGGAACTACTAAGTGCAATTAGACCTATTTTGCTAGTATTTAAGTGGTGAAAGGGTGATAATTGGTCAATTAATGCTATGAAATTACCCATCGGAACGGGTTTTATCAGCTCTGCAACAAAAGCTGAAGTCACCACCATCGGAGATGAAGACCTAGAGGGATTCAAAGAAGTGCCCATCTTAGGTGGAGTCAGAATAATCGCATTGGGGCCCATTTTGTTGACATCAGCTATCATGGACTTGAGGTGATCGAGCTTGGTTTGCTTCTCCATACTTTCGAGCAAGCTGTCTAAAAAAGAGAAAAGAGATCAATCAATATCAAAATCAAAATCAAGACACGAAGTATAAAAGAACATTGAAACCAAACAACATACCAAGGAAGACTGCAACTTCAGCATCGCTATGATCCAAAATTCAGCGGCAGGTAAAGTTGTGTTTTTTCCCAGACCAACCGGGAAGGACAACAAGAATTGGCATGCAGCCATTTCAAGGGGGTCCAGGTTATGGATGCGTCAATCCTTAACTTTAGGATTCCAATAAACCCAAGGAAACAACTTTCCCTCATCCTCAAGCCAAAAGGGGCATCTACGCGGAGTAGGGATGACCTTGAAATAATGCCACTTAAACTCCTTAATAGACTCCTCAAAGGCGTCGCCCCTGACGAGCACGGAAGGACATAAAACCTAATCCAGTGGAGGAGGAATCAAATTATAAATATATAAGAACACACGCCAGGAAGGTTGGAATCCGAAATGGAGGCAGACACGTTCGAAGGTCTGCAGAAAGCCCCACCCATTGAGATGGAGCTGGCTAACCGCCACTCGGCAACGTGTCATCACCTCCTTCTGAAAATCAGAGAAGGGGAAGCGTACCCCAAGCCGAGTAAATAACTCCTTGTAGACCCACAAAAAGTGAGTCATGTCCTCTTCCGCCCGGACGGGGAGGCAGTCAGAAGGTCCGGCAGCCTCAAGCACGTAATCCCCTCCAAAGAAAAATCCCTTGTCAACCTCATTTCTTGGCAGAGTTCAGGGAGGGAATCCGCAGGAATCACGGACGGTTGGGAAAAAATGGTCTCATCCACCCAATCGTTCAAAACCTTATCGGCTGCAAAAAGCCTATAAGGGCGAAGGACGTCTTGGCAAGATTTCTTCTTCGCCATTTTATAATAAATACGCTTGCAATAGAGAGCAGGGCCGAAAATCAAAAAAAAAAGAGAAAGTAGAAGAAGAATAAAAACAGAAGAAGGGAAGCACGGGAAGCGAAAAAAACACGGAGAAGAAACCAAAAATGAGAAAAGCGAGACAAAGACAGACAAAGGGTGCACAACAAAAACCAAAACAACAAACACAAAGCAAAACCTCCAAATAGACCCAATAATTACAAGAGAAAACAAAGAGAGGGGAAATACCTGTGAAGAGGATAGGATCGTCAGAACTCAAATCGAGAAGTCTTTTCCTTTATTTTTCTGCAACAAAAGGTAGAAGGCGACGCGAAACCAGGAAAGGAAAGAAATGGACAAACAGAGAAGTGAAGAAAGAGAAATAAACTTTATGAATCTCTAAAAGGCTTCTAAAGCACGCCTTAGAGACTCAGGGGCAAGTAGCTGACGCGACGGTTGAGAAAAACTTTTTGAAAACCGCGCCCTTTCGAAAACCAAGAAAAAGACATCATTACCCCAGCCATGTCAGCAGAAAAAGAAGAAGCAACTCCCAAAGGACGCTAGCAAGTGACACGTAGCACACGGAAGTTACCTAACTATAAAATACTCGGAAGAAAACAATCGGAACTCCTCGGAAGGCAAGCCTGAAAGACTTAGTCTCCTGAGTGGGTGCAATGTTACGGGCAGGCGTCTAAAGGCCCAATCCTCCTATCTAGAGTTATCAATACACGGCCCAAAAGGGCAAAGATCAAGCTAAATATGGAAAGATTAGATATGATCATGGTAGGATCTCCTAGGGATCCTGACCACCCACCACTATATAAGCAGGGGGCAACACCCCCTCTGGGTACGCATTCTTCAACCCTAAGCATCATATTAGACCTAGAATCTCATAATCATTATTCTGAGCTTCTAGGGCTATTCTTTACACGCATCAACCCCTTGATTCTTGTTATTCCAAATTCACCTACATAAGATATTAGCCCACAGGTGGTCGGGCGCGTTGCTGGTACAAAAAAGAAGTTTCTTATTTGAAATTTAATTCAAAATGAAGGAGAAGGGTTTCGAACCCCTGACCCTTTCGATGCACAACAAACCCCGGGCAACTGGAACAAGCAACTGTGTTGTAAGCTTTACGCCAATAAATATATATAAACATTAAAATTGAAGTTAATTGTTATGTTTATCCAACATTTATCCTTTTTTTTGGGTCTATCTTAGTTTTTACTTTAACTTCACACTAAATCTTCCTTAAATAGTTAAACTAACTAATAAATAAAATTGAGAGAAAAAGAAAAAATTCACGATTAGTTCTTTTGTTTTTTGTGATGATGATTAGTTTTTTCTTATCATGATAATGTAATTAGTTTTTCTACTTCAAATCTAACAAAAATTTAAATCAATCCAATAAGGAACTAAATGGACAATAATAATTCAAGGGCCCAACCAAAAGGCCCAATAACACAACAAGCTGGCTATGAGCCAAAAACAGTGAGCCAGCTAAAAAATCAAAGCCGGCTATGAGATGAGCCACGGCGCGATAATCGAAGAACACTCGTGCTGGTTGAGTGTCCAAGGTAAGCAAAAAGGAAAAGGTTTTACCATAAATACCTTTCCTACATCTCAACCATTAATAACAAATCATCATCATCTTAATGGTCATAAAGAGTGTCATACAGTCTTACACATTAGTGGCCTGTAAGACCGAAACCGCACCCTATAATATATAAAATAAAACACTTGCACAAAAATAAAAAAGCCATACAACACGTTAGACCATTGTGTTTCATATGTGAAAATAAAAGCATCTTCAATGGTGAGTTTTAATTTAATATCAATTTGGGTCTCATATAATGACACATTAGCATTTGTGGGGCCATATCTCATTTGATACTATATTTGAGATAACATCTTCGATGCTTAGTTTTAATTTAATATCAATTTGGACCCCACACAATACTATTTATTAAGTTAAATTAACTTACATTAAATGAGTTGTACAAGTCATACAGTATCAATTAAGTGATACCGGTAACACTTTTAGATTTCCTTCTAATGCATACCAAAATATCAATTCAATTTATTTGTGTTTTCAAGATGAATTGATACCCAAAAAGTGCACAATTGGAGATGCTCTAAGTGAAAATAATTAGAAATAGAACACTAAATTTTGAAGTACGTCCCCATTTTCCAAGATTGTGAGAATGATTGGTTTAATGATTTAAAGGTCCGACCGAGATTGAACCGTGATTGAATCGATTTACTTAAATATGTAATAAAATAATTTAAAATATAATATAAAATTATTTAAAATATAATATTATTATTTTTATAAAAAATTAATTTTTTCATTGAAAAATGATATGATTTTATTAATTTCTCGATTCATAACTGGTTTGATCGGTTTTTTACTGATCTTTTGGCAACCAATTTTTACATTGAATTGGACTGGATAAGGAATCGATTCCCGATTTTCTGATCGAACCGGTCAGTCCAATCCGATTCTCATAACATTGTCATTTTCTTCTATTAAACCTACAAACACAGACAATTCTATTTTTATGAAATCATTCACTATAATTAAAGAAGAAAAAAGAATAAAGGTTAAATACACTTACAACTTCATGTTAAATTATGAAAGATTTTTTGATAGAAACATTTATAGTGCAATTTCATGGAAGATGCGATGAATATGATTTTGCAACATAAATCAAAGTCCATCATAACTCTTTACCTGGGTAATGCAACATAAAGTTGTTTATGAGTAAAAGAATGTTTTGGAAGATAAATTCTAACTCTAGACAGAGTTTTTCCTTGAGATCAGCACCAGTCTAATTTCATTGCACAAACCATTTGATTGTATATATTACACAATAGTATGACTGGAATACCCTCCTTTGGAGCTGGTTTATGCGTGCAGTGGAACTGTGGAAGACTAGAACAATATTATTAATCTAGCTTTGCTAATCAAAGTTGCAAGATGTGTATCTTATCTGATGTTACAAACTAAATCTTCATTGATGTTTAATAGGATTTTGAATCTTGAATAAGCCGTTGTTTTATTAGGTAACCATAGAAATGAAATTCAGATAGAAAACACAATAAGAACACTACTATCCATAGATCGATCTAATAGAGCAAAAAATTATAGAAAATACCTTGTCCATATATAAAGAAAAAGCCTCCTTTAATTCTTTTTGAACATCATCCATTATCATGTTGTATGCAAGCTCTTGTTCATTTGTCAATTTTTCTAAGTATTTGTCAAATTGAATTGAAAGGGCATGAACATTAAAATTTAATTTTTCCATTATGATTCTCTTCTACAACCCTGAAAGCAAATCTTTTGAAGGAAGTGGCATGTCAGAAAATTCTCTAAGTGATCTATTATTTGTTTGAAGAAGCTTTTCAGTTTTTATCTAGTGTAGTCTTGTTTACTTGATCTTCGGATAACATCGAATCTGTCATTTTTATCATAGATATATTAAAGCACTAACAGTTTTATTATATGATTTAGAAAATTGGGTGCAAACTAATTAAAATGTTATGGAAAAATATACTGAAATTCACAAATTTAAAAGTATTTACCTTATTTGTTCATTTTTCTTCGTTGTTCACATAAAATAACATCTGAAATGAACTTTCATTTTTTATCACACAAATTTTGGCTGACTTGTTTTGTTTGATGAAAAAAAAAGAGTAAATTACCAACGAGGCCCTTGATAATGACAACGAAAATCAACGAGGCCCTTAACAAAAAAAAAGCCCTCAACCCGGCCCTTGTCTTTTGTTGCCGTCAACCAGGTTAGACCTTCTGTCAATGGGCTGGATGAAACGTCAACGGGGTTAATCTAGGTGGCACATAAACGGGGTGAGTTGTAGCTGATGTGACTTGTTGTAATTGGTCACCCATAACGGACACAAGCCGACCCCTCACAACTCGTGAAGACGACGTCGTTTGGAAGAAAGGGGGGAATAAAAAACGAAACCCTTCCTTCCCCCCATTACGAAACACGCTCACTTCTTCTCAGAAATTACCTCGCCCTAACCCTAAGCACTATATCTCTCTCCATTAACGAAGCTTGACGACGACGCTGACAGAGGAGCTGATGGCGGAGTAACGGCGCCGTGACGAAGGATCTGCCCGGTGAAGGTAATTTTCCTCTTCCCTTTTTCCTTTAACTTTGACTGTGGGGGACCATCGCATATGATAGGTTGTGGCTTTCAATGGTGTGAAAGCATTTATTTATTTATTATTTTCAATGTTTGGAAATTGTGTATTGTCTCCATTGATGTCCCCTTCGTTGTCCCTTTTTATGAAGTGTGAACCCTAACATCCATGAATAATTTCAAAAGTGATCGAAACCCCATTTTTTGTCTTTTTAAATGAACCGTGAAATTGATGGAAAATGATCGAGTAATAATTTTATTTTAAAAATTAATGAATGGTTTTGCATTGATAGTTTTTCTGCTTTGGAGATTGGTTGCTGGATTTTGGATTGTTAGTTTTTTATGTTGTTTGTTAATGCTATAGATGGCAAAAAATGTCATTCCTGTGATATATGTTGGGGGACAGATAGGGGTAGATGAGAATGGTGTTTTGAGCTACTTGGATGGTGAGGTTCATACATTTGATGCAGTGGATCTTGAAACGTTGTCCAAATCTGATATGGAGGGAATGGCCAAGTCTTTGGGATTTCCTCTTTATACTGCAATATACTGGTTAGAGCCGACAACAATGAACCTTGAGTTTGGGTTAAGGGAGATGAATGGAGATATGGACATGAATGAGCTAAGGACTAGAATATTAGTGACTGGTTGTGTTGATTTTGAGGTCTTCTTTGAGCATCCCATATCTAAGCCAATTGTTGCCCAAGACTTTGAGGTGGCTGGAGATGGAGTTTGTGTTAATCTAGACAGCGATGAAGAAACCAAATCATCCTCTCATGACAACTACGAGAGTGCAGAAGATTATGCATACAAGCCTCCTCCGGAGGGATATGAATTAAGCAGCGACAGTGATAGCAGAAGAAGGAAGAATGTAAAGAAGAAGACTAGGACAAAGAAGGTGATGACACCAACCAAGAAGGGGTCTCCTAAGAAGAAAGGGAGCAAGACACCAATCAAGAAGGGAACACCTAATGTCAATACTGATGGGCTTGGTAACGAGGATGTCCAAGGGGCTGAAAGTAGGCAAGGAGAATCCAAGAAAAACTCAAGAAAGTATGCTGGAAAGAGGAAGCAAAAATCAAGGCCAAATTTTGGGCCAAGCAGCAGTGGTTCTGGGCCAAACGTTGGGCGTAGCAGCTCTGGAAGTCAACCCAAATCTGATGCTGGTGTTGGGAGTGGAAGGCATGGATCAAACAAGAAAGAGCCCATCATTGAGGAGGTAGATTCTGAAGATGGCAAAGAGTATGCCTGTGAGAGTGAGGTATTTGTTTCTCCAATATCATTAGATGAAGACGGTTGTAATAGACACAAGTGGACTGCACACAACACTGGTTATGGCTATGGTGAGGTGTATTTTGAGTTGGGTATGG
Organism: Stylosanthes scabra; assembly: GCA_036250425.1. Lineage (NCBI taxonomy): Eukaryota > Viridiplantae > Streptophyta > Magnoliopsida > Fabales > Fabaceae > Stylosanthes > Stylosanthes scabra. The sequence continues at coordinate 248,499 of JASCZI010271863.1, forward strand.
AGTTTGATAGGATGGAGGAGTTCAAAGAGGCCTTGAAAGACTACTTTGTCCATGAAGGGAAAAAGTGTAGGTTTAAGATGAATGAGCCCAAGAGGGTGAGGGGCTGGATGTGCAATACCAAGCTGTCTGTTTCTTGTTTTCTGCTCTGAAAACACAAGAAACAATTGCTTTCAAATCAAGACACTTGTGAATCAGCACACTTGTTAGAGGGAGCTAAAATCAAATTTGGCAGATTATAATTGGGTTGCTCGGAAGTTGGCCAAAGTTATTGTAACAAGACCTGATTTGACTCCCAAGGAGGCCAAGCAACACATTCATGAAGTGTACAAGGTTCAGATTCATAAGAAGATGATAACACGCAGGTTGAAGAGAGCAAGGGAGAGGGTTATTGGGAAGGAAGGAGAGTAATATAGCAAGCTTCATGACTATGTTGCTGAACTACTGAAGAGCAACCCTGGCACAACCGTCCTGTTGTCAACACTACCTCAACCAGAAAAGCTTCCATTATTTGATAGACTATACATTTCACTTGAGAAATGTAAATTGGGTTTCAAGGCAGGGTGCATGAGATTGATTGGGTTGGATGGTTGCTTTCTTAAAGGCTATCATGGAGGACAACTTTTATCAGCGATTGCACAAGATGGCAATAATCACATATTTGTGATAGCCTATGTTGTTGTTGACAGAGAGAATACTGATACTTGGATATGGTTTCTGACAAGGCTTAGGGGAGATTTAGGAGATGTGGCTGAAGAGGGACTAGAATTCATGTCGGATCAACAAAAGGTATAACTACATCTCCTAATATCAATTTTTGTATTCATGTTATTTGTATACTAATAATTATGTTGTCATATCTATTGTAGGGGTTATTTGCTGCACTAAGCTCAGTTTGGCCAGTTTCAAGCCATCGAAAGTGTATTCTTCACATTTAAAAGAACTTTACAAAAAAATTCAAGGACAATGCTTCAAAAAGTATGGTTTGGAGGAAGCCAGAATTTTGGTCCAAGATGGAGGAGCTTAAGACCATTAACTACAAGGCTTGGGAGCATATGATGCGGTTTCCTTCATTGAGTTGGTCCAAGTCTCATTTCAACCATACTACCAAGATTGATAATATCACCAACAACATGTGCAAGGTGTGGAATGCCAAGATTGTTTCATATAGAGGGAAGCCAATACTGACACTATGCGAGGAGTTGATGAGTTATGTCATGAGAAAGATGGCTAATCATAAGAGGAAGCTTTGCAAGTTCAGTGTGAGGCTAAAACCAGTCGTGCATCAAAGACTCCACAATATCATCATGCCATCAAGTGTTGGCTGGGAGGCTCAGTGGAGTGCAGACAACGACATAGTGATCTACCAAAGAAGTCAATTAACATAAAGGAAGATCTTTATCCACCAGAATTATGAGGTTAGGTTCTAAACCAAGGTTTAATTGAGGTTTTATTTTAAGGGGATTTGGGTGTTTGTTGTTCCATAACATTCTGGAGTAGTGCTTATGTTTATGGGATTGGTGGTTGCTCAACTTGCTTGGGGGCATATCTGTGTGTAGAAAGAAGTATTCTTCATTTGTGATAAAGTGATTAACTGGGGTAGTTGGTTTGATTTGGGTTCTATAAAGGAGTCAAACTTCTTTTTTGCATAGCTGGTTTAACTTTTTGAAGAAAAAGAGAAACATCACAATATTCGATTTAATTAGGAAGCTCTTTGATCATTTGTGCTTTGTGTCTTGAGTTTGTTTGGTTCTTTGGTGTGTAGGAGTAATCTTTTTGTATACTTGGCGGCAGAGTTTGAGTTTGCAAGATTGATCATGTTGGGTGATATCATGAAGAAGTTTGGGCGCTGAGGTTTTGAGTGCTTGGGTGTTCATGTAAATATTTCTTGTTTTGTTGCTTACTTTTTTGTTCACATGTATGTTGAACTCTCTCACCCCCTGGTTTGGGTCTTTTGGTGAGGTGAATACTTATCGAAAAAAAAGTGAGTCTTACCCCTCACCAGCTCTATGTTAATCTGAGGGAGCATGCTTGCACATGCAATATGTGGCAACTAACGAGTAATACACAGTTTAGTTGAATTAAACCAGATCCGTATGATTGAGTTGATTTATAACTAGTGTGTGTTTCTAATTACAACATTGTATCGTTTTAACATCCACGTAAGTATTCCGTGCAAGCATACAGTTTCTGCAATTGCAATGCACAGAAATGGGGACTACAAACCTGAAGACTTTGTGCATAAATCACTCACCATGGATGCAATGAGGGCAACATACAATTTCATGATACACCCAGTGGCAAGTCAAGAATATTGGACCCCCACAGGCTATGAAGGGATTGCCCCTCCATCAATAGTTCGTCCAGCTGGTCGCCTGACTAAGAGGAGAGTTAAAGATCACATTAACATGATCATAGGCAACAAGGTGAGAAAGACTTTCCAAGTTACCCGCAGCAAGTGCGATGAGAAAGGACATTATTACAAGACATGCAAAGGTACACTAAGGGACCCAAACTGGAAGACAAAGTCAATGAAGACTAAGAAGGTTACCAACCAGAGTGAATTAAAGCACATAGGAGAACAACACGGTAACATGTTTATTATTTCTGGCCAGTTCCATTTTTAAGGGACTTTTAAGGTTGAATTATTAGGGGTTTAGCATATTTACTGTTGTTATATTGCATGAATTTGGTTTAACATATTTGCTGATGTTATGCATAAATTTGTTATGGATTGTGCCTTCGTTAAGGGACTTCCATGTCCCCTCGAAATTTTTATCAGGGTTTTAGTTGTCACTTTTTAAGAATTATCAGGGGTTTAGTTGTCACATGTCAAACATTATTAGTAGTTTAGTTGTCATGAAAATTCACTTGATGCATGTTTTGGATTCACAATGTCATTGGTGGTCAATGTTGCCTTTGCTTTATGCAGGTGCCAAATGCAACAACTCAAGTCACCAATTCTGGAAGTGCCAAACATGCACCACTAGACCATGTGGTATAACTCAATGATATTTCATGTTTTTGGAAAATATATATTAGAGTCAATTATCACGATCTTGTGCTAACAGAAATTGATTGTTCAACTGGCAAGAAAAGGCAAAGAAGAGCAAGAAGAAGAAGCCAAGGATGACAACTTCGGGCCAACATGAAGAAATGGATTTCTCTCAGTCTGCACCAACTCCACCTACTGCTGCATCAACTCCAGAGCCATTTGTGCCTCCTCCATATCCACCAGTTCCTCCTCCACTAGCAAGATTTAGAACCAAGCAACCATAGTCAGACCTCCTACTACAAATTCTGCCAACCCAAAGGAACCTGGGGCCTTCACTTTCATGCCCACACCCGGATTCAAGCCTTCAAGGAATATTTGAATGGGACTACTTCTTCTAACACTACTTAGGCTATTTGTGATATTTTGGAAAACTAGTTATGAACAATTTATGTTGTTAAACTATCATGTGGTATTTTGGTATTGGTATTGTGTTCAAAAAACAATTAGGAAAAACTTGGTTACCTTTTGTGACTCTATAGAGTCTTTCAAAACTTAACATTATTGTAGACCACATTCTCACTAGAAATATTATGTTGATTATATTCATTGTTCTTGTATTGGTTTTTTTGTTAAAAAAAAAAAAGCAAATTTGGTTGCAACAGGTTCTGAAATGTTATTCTGCATACATTGTTGCCAAACATGGCAATTAACGTTATCAACACTCTACACAGGTTTCTATTCACAAAGCTCAAATCATTCACAGCAACATAAATAGTTTGCAGTTATTTAATTTTTCTCAAAATAGATTACAGATGTTCTTAGACCACATCATCATACAACCCATCAATTAACATTGCATAAACCTATTCTAAAACAATCCCTTCGATGCTAACACAATAATGATACTAATAAATCCAACAATTGCTACATATAAACACTTGTTCTCTTGAATACCCCTAACATCACTCTGCATTTTAAGGTTCAATTCCATGTCCGGCTCCTCCACTCTTTGCTCAAGCTCCTTCAGCCTTCTAACCATGAAAATAGTGTTCCTACCGGTGCCCAATCCTTCAGTATTTTCCTTAACCAACATGTCCAGCCAATAGACTTACTTGCAATGTTGTTGGGTTGTCTGAAAATCAAACGAATAGGTGAACAAAATCATCAGAAAGAAGGGTACATCAACATAAAAAAAAAATTCACCCCTATCCATCATTTTCGTTAACCCTTACATTGTAATTGGGGCATCCAAGGAAGAACCTATCTGAGTTTAGCTTTATGCAGGACTGGAAGAGAATAGCATTGCTCCCGCAATAGCATTTTGGAGAGACAAATTTATTCTTCCTCGGTTGCCCTACACTGTCGCTGGAGAAAGTACACGTCCTGCTATCACCTCCAACGCTATAATCACCAAACGTTCGACGTCATATATCTGAAGCTTGAGTTCTGCGACTCATGCTGCTGGGACAGAGCGAAAATGCTCTCTAATTTCGAATTGGGATTGGGAGCTAACAAAATTAGGGTTCATGCGTTGGGGAAAAAGGATGAACATGATCTATATAATTTGATATTGTTGGGGGCCAGGTGGTCGTAATTGGGACTACCTTTGTCCTAGCTGTCACTTAACGGCTACCTCATGTGTTAACGTGACACGTCTGCTTGGTTCATCAACCCAACATTGCAACCAATACACAGAAGGTGTAACCTGTCAAACGTCCACAAAAGTCAGGGGCCGGCGTGTGCCTTTTTTTTTTATGGGGGGCCTCGTAGTCCTTCTAGTACTTTGTCAGGGGCCGGGTAGTCAACGCACTTAAAGAAAACAACAAAAAACCTCCTTAAATAAATTGAATATTCCCATAAAGATGCTTCGTAATTGCGTCTATGAATTTTATACACAAATGTTATTTGAACACAAATTCAGCCACCAAATCAGTCACTAAGTATTTGTGTATGAATACATATATTATTTAAGTCATTTTCAATGTGTAATTTATATCAATAGTGCTACGGAACCAATATTAGGGAGATCTTAGGAAGCCAATAATTAAGTTATCATCCGAAATTAAAAAAATTTATGATCCGAAATTGAGAAACGTTATCATCCAAACAGAATAAAAGTGATCACCCACAGAATATATATGAGTTATCATTCGTAACTCATTTACCATAACCAATCGATTACATTGGCTCCGAAATATATTGACTTCCAAAACTTTCTTCATTTATATTTTAATATGTATTTCATACTGATTTGGTGACTATTTTTTTGTACACTTAAAGATAATTCAATTTATGGAAGGAGACCTACCTAGTGTATAACATGATTTTTAAAAGAATTGTGTACAATCTCATACATGGTTCTCATATCCTCCAAGTATTTACATGCCTTGTGTATATTTAAAAGTAGTTTCACATAGTAGTTGTTAAGGAGCAGGTCATTTAACTAATATCTTGAAGAATTTTGAATGGTGTGCCAATTCTTGGCGTTACCAGGAGCTTTGATGAAGAAGAAGGATTGATATGTGATCGTTATAGATATAGTTATCGGAATCGGACCGAACCGGTTGGTCAAATTGAAAAATCAAAAATGTTTTCTGTGTGGTTTGAACTTGGTTCCAAACCTTATAAAGCCTTTAGTTGCCACTGATTCAATGTTACATTTATGAATAACAATACAATTAATTATATATAATGTATTATTGACATAATTATACCAAACAAAATCAATTAAAATGTTTTAAAATAATTAACAGAATAATTTTGTATAGTTACTTTATTATTACCGATTTTAACAATTCGACCAGTGACCCAACGGTTGAACCTCTAACTCAGTGACCCGATCAGCTGAACAGTTCGATTGGCGGATCGGTTCTGATAACTGTAGTTATAAATGAGATAGGGTTAGTAAGAGTGCTTATCATAAGAGAGATATTGCCCCGTGCTTATGTAGTGTTGGGTAGTTAAGATTTTCATGGAATCTACAGTGATCATATCATATCTTGTTTGATATAATTTGATTCATATTTTTGTAAACCTACAGTGCATGGCTTTATTTTGGGTGGACTGGGCCTTGAGGGCCGGTCAATAACAGTAGCTTTACTTATTCATTGGAAACGAGCTATTCTTCTTATAGCGAATATTTAGATAGTATTTTTAGAGTATTACTTTTGATACTTAAAGAATTAAGTGATTCGGAATTAAAATTTGTATTAGAATTAATAGATGAAATGAAATTACTCTATTGAAAAAAAATCAATATCATTTACCACTTCTATCGTTATCTTGATAAAAATAATATAAAATATAAATTAAACTAATATAAATGTTGATATGATGTTTTCTGGGTTCAAAACAAAATTAAGATTAAAACTAGCATTGATGACGTTTTACTAACTTCAAATTATTTTCAGCCCAGAAAAATTTGCTCTATCTATTTCCAATACATGTGGTCAATTCTCTCAATTAATTCTATTACATTGTTTAATATATTATTTCATTAATTATCCATTTTAAAATGGTACATCTTTGTTTTGTTTGAGTATAATTTTTTAATGTCAATAAATTACTTACATTTGTTGTTTAGTTGTATACTTGTATCAATGTTTTGTCTTTCAGAGAATAATAACATTTCTTATTTTTGAAGTATATCTAATGAAAGTGAAATTCAGTAAAATTTATGCAGCTTTTTCTTGTTTCATTTATTTTAACTTATTTTGTTTGGTCCAAGTACGTTAAAGTATTTTTAGTATAATTAACATTAAGTCGTATTAAATCTATGCACATTTATATAAGATTTAATCACTCTATATGTTCTTATAGTTTAACATAATTTTCAATTAAATTTTTATATTTTTTTCTTTTAATCAAGTCCTTGAACCATATTTAATTTTTTAATTGAGTACCTACCGTCACAAATACATTAATTTTAATAGAATATTCTCTTTTAAAAAAAATATTTCAATGAGAGTTATTCCATTAATTTGTAAATGCCAAAAATGGCCCATGTGTGACTCTAAGTTACCTTCACAAGAAAATTCTCAAAGAATGAAATTCTGGAGAAGCGCTACTAGGCACGTCGCAAACCCGCCACAGGCTTCGTCACCAACCAACTGCAAACTCTGTCGCGCACTGACGTTGCTAACTTCATCCAAAGAAGATCTGTCGCCCACTTAAAATATAAGTTTAATTTGGTCAATTTATACTACGTTTTTTTATGTTTATTATCAGGAGGAATCTAATTGAAAATTCAAATACAATATAAGGACCTAATTAAAAAGAAAAAAATATAAAAATCTAATTGAAAATTGTGTGAAACCATTGAGACCTACAAAATAATTTAACCTTTTTATATAGCATGATAAATTTTTGCAAATTAGAAATTAAAGCTAAATAATGGTTCAAAAAACTAGATACTCATACTGAATTCTAAAGTTTTATATAGTTATTACTAATTTTATAACAAATTCTTTATAATTAATATTTAAAATAAAAACTATGCCACACATCCAATAAAATTATGAACAATGGTGAACAATAAAAAAATATGGACTCTTAAAATACAACTCTTTTCTCTCCCTTTATCTGGCGCCACTTTTTCTTCTCCCCAAAGACGGCGTCGCCTTCCCAAAGTTGTCTTCTTCTTCTCAATAAGAATAGTCGTATTACCACCGTCGTTCAGTGTCTACTTCCTCCTTTTTCTTTTGTAACAATATCTCCTCTTCTTCTTTTACAGTGCCACAGTATACCACCGCCAAATCGCCTACTCCTTATCCTTCTCCTCCTTCTCCTTCTTTAGCATCGCACCACAACCACAACCACCACTACCTCTTCGTCCTCCTCCTTCTTCACGTGTCTCACTACACCACCACCTTTCATGTTATTTGGTTGGTCTGTTAAATTGGAATAAAAATTATTTTCAAATGATCATTTATATCTGTTTAGATGATCACTTGTTTTCGTTTGAGTGATCATTTATTTTGTTTAAATAACAATTTATTTCTGTTCGAATGATCATTAAATTGTGTTTAGATAATTATTTATGCTCTTTCTAAAATATTATTGACTAATTATTTTTCAAAAAAAATATTGATTTCTGATAACTTTTTCTTAAAATAAAATAATGTTATATAACTAGCATAGTTTAATTTTTGGCTAATATTTACCAATTAGATATTTTTATTGTCTAGTTCAAAAAATATGTATTCACATTTAGGTTTGGCAATGGGTAGGGTAGGTTTAGTCCCAACCCTAACTCTGTCTGTGAGTTGATATTTCATTGATAATCAACTCTACTTTGCACGCGGGTTGAGAACCTTCCAACCTTAAGTCTACCCGCACTCAATCCGCGGGTATCCAACCCTACTTACGAGTTGTGACTCGTGAGACCACGACGTGAGAGGAAGCGACGATAACGGGAGGGTCACAATGGCGCGACGCGAATGTGAGAGGAGGATCGCGACAGTGAGGTTTCGATGACTGCTTTAATGCTTGGGACTTGGAAGAGAACAAGAGATTATAATATTTTTTATATTTTGTGAGTGTTTGAGAGTCAAAGAGATTAAGGTTGCCGTAGCAAAGTGTGAAATGAGAGGTTTAGTTTAGAAATTAGGGTTCGTAAAATTTTATATTTATAAATGTAAATAAATAGAAGATGCTTTTATATATTTAATGTATAAAAATTACACATCAAAGTCAAAACTAAGTGGTTAAAAATTTTTTTATAACTAAGAGGTCCTGTGTTCTATCACCAACACTAATATTTTTAAAAAATTATGTATTATATACGAGGTGCCGGTTGGGCGGGTAGGGTTGAGCCTAAACCCTAACCTTACCCAACCCGCAAGCAAACCCGCTCCGCTGCGGGTAAGGTTGGCAACCCAAATATGAGCTGGATTGGGTTGGGTTGGGCTGATTTGATGTCCATGAATAAGGTTAGGGCTGCCACCCCTATTCACATTATCTTATTTTAAAAATAATTAATTTTTAAATCCTGCTATTCTCATACTCTTTCACTAAACACTAAATTAATATCGTATAAAAATGCGATAACAACTTGTTTGTATTAAAATATATAATTAATTAATAATAACCGTAGTTTATACGGATATAAAAGAATGTCTACTAAAAGAGCACATGGATATCATTATTCTTAATTTTTTATTTGATTAATTTATCAATATTTTTAAAAGCAAAAATTAAAAAAGAAAAAAATGAAAAACCCCTCGGACTATTTATATTTTATTTATTATTTATTTATTTCCCAAACGGCGAAAACTCTGTGTTTGGCTCTCTTCTGATTATATTCCTTCTTCTGAGTTTCATCGCACGTTGTTGATTCGGCCACTTTCTCCACCAAATACAAAAGACAATAACAATTACAATCACAACAATAAAACCAAAACGAAGATCCCTTTCATCACTGCGTTTTCTCAATTCCCCATTTTTCTTTTTCTTCTTTCCTCTCGATCTATCCTTTTCTTCTTCGCAACCGTAACCGCGAACCTTCTAGAAACCTCCGCAACCTTAATTGTTCCGAGATGAGCACCGGGGAGCTTCTCAGCATCGACCCTCTTGAGCTCAAGTTCCCATGTGAGTTTCCATTTCTCTCGTTCTCCTTCGATCTGCTTTTTCTCATCTTTCTAGGGTTTCAAATTTCCCTCATTTTCCTAATTCCTTCGTTTCCTCTCCTTAGTTGAGCTCAAGAAGCAGATCTCGTGCTCTTTGCAATTGTCCAATAAGACCGATAGCTATGTAGCGTTCAAGGTAAACCACAATTTTCTATCTTTATTATTATTATTATTATTATTATTATTATTATTATTAAATTGTTTGTTTCTTCATGCTCTTCATTTCCCTACCGTTAATTTGCATTACCATTTTGATGTGAATTGTTGTTTTGATTGTGTTGTAAGATCTGCTGAATTCACCGTAACTTTAACTCTTCACCAAGTGTTTTGTGCAATGTGATATAAGAACGAATAAAAGATTCCTATGATAATTTGTTATATATATATATATATATATTTTAATGTGACAAAATGGGAAATTTGGGTGTTTATGTGTTGTGTATTTGGTTTTTGTCAGGTGAAAACAACTAATCCAAAGAAGTATTGTGTTCGTCCAAACACCGGGATTGTGTTGCCACGATCAACATGTGATGTTATAGGTATCAATTCTCTGAATGCACTATGACTATCCTTCCCCCATGTTGTGATGTTTCTATTTATCATCAATCAGTGGATTAGTAACGATCATTCTTTTTTTTTTTGCTATTTTCTTGGTTAATAAGTTACCATGCAGGCGCAAAAGGAAGCGCCACCTGATATGCAATGCAAGGATAAATTTCTTCTTCAGAGTGTAAAAACTTTTGAGGGTGCTTCTGCGAAAGATATCAATGCTGAAATGGTACAATACATATAATGATCGTTGCCTTTGCATTTTTGTTTAATTTCTTTTTCTCTTTTTGGTTTGAATTGTAAATCTTATGCTGGTTTATCTAGTTCAACAAGGAGGCAGGGCATGTGGTTGAGGAGTGCAAATTGAGAGTGGTGTATGTTTCTCCACCTCAACCACCATCTCCGGTCCCAGAAGGTTCCGAGGAAGGGTCATCGCCTAGGGGTTCTATTTCAGAAAATGGAAATGTCAGTGGTGCTGACTTCACACAAGTGAGTTCTTAACTTAGACTCATCTGCATTAACCTTAACCTTTTTCCGAGTAAAAATCCAATGATGTCATCTGGGCTGCTTTTTGTTATTCAATATTGCAGGCATCAAGAGGATTTACTGAAAGATCTGATGGCCAAGACAAATCTGCAGAGGTAAAGAAAAAAAAAAAAGAGTGGGCTGTTGTTATTACTAAAATCAATTTTTTTTTTTTGTTTGGTAGCTAATTTGTTGACTGACTACTCTTTACTGCTAATATGGAATATAAACCCGGATTAATTCTGGGAAGATTATCAACTATAACTGAACTTTCTTGTTCAATTATTTAAAAAAAATTATTCCTTGGTAATTTGCATTGATTTACAGTTCTTTTGCCTGGCTTTTAATTCCTTTATGCCTATACAGATCTTCTTGTTGTTATCTTGTATTTTGCTAAATTGGTGATCAGTTGTTGACAATTGAGCTATTTAGAAACTATCTCAGGCTCTTACTTGGAGCATACTGATTGGAAGAAATTTTCAATTCTAAGTATTATGTAGAGGTTTAGATGTTTCTTGCTGTGTCATTGACTCATTGGCTTGATAGTAAATGACCGTGTGACCTTCTTTGTATAACTCACTCAACTCTACAATTTTAGTTTTATGGAATACATGTGTATGAGGATTTTGAAAGCTGTTCTGCCTGAGCTGAGAAATGGTATGTGGCTGATTTACCATGTGGCCTGGGGATTGCATGTCTTTCTCTAAAGATCAAATTTGTTGGATAATTTCATATTTTTCAAGTCCCAGTGATGGTTTTCATGTTTCATGACAAATTGACAAGTGTGTTTAGGTTTATGGTTTTATGTTTGCATATGTTTTAGATACTACATACACATATTATATTCTGTAACTTTTAAGTTGGTACTCTGGTAACTCTATTTTGATTATAATTGCTTTGTTGTAGGCAAGAGCGCTTATCTCAAGACTGACTGAAGAAAAGAATAATGCAATTCAACAGAACAACAAGCTGCGTCAGGAACTGGTGAGCATTTAAAAAATGTGGTTTAGATAATTTTATCTACCGATCTGTATAGTCTATATTCAATTCTTTCTTGCAGCTAAAATTTTCCTGGTTGCTATTGCAACTGTATACCCCTTAGATATTATAGTCTCTAAAATACAATCAGCTACCCTTTCTAATTAGCTATTATTAAAAGCAAATATTCTCGGATAGATGTGGTAAAAAGTACAGTTCCTGTCAAAGTACTGCTATGGGAAGGACTTTTCTTAAATAGAACTGCTTTTTTGTTTTATCTCCAAATATATTGTATGGTGTTCTTCAAATATGATGATTTTCAAAATATTGTGTACTGTTTATGTGTTTCAATTTTTTGGTACTGAGATGAAGAACATAGATTTTCAGCACCAGCATGTGAGTTTTAGTTGTATGGACATTTGTGCAGGACATGAAATGATAGTCGTGCTTCATCAATTTTATATTGATTCTATGCCTTACATATTTAAGGTTTGCTTGTGTTAAGTTCTTGTCTGTGCCATGGGGGAATTTCTTTGTTAAGAATGAAGTTGGGTGAAAATTGAAGATTGTAACTAAATTTTTTAGGGGAGTTTATATCGCACATGATGTCTTTATTTTTTAATTTTTTTTTCTCTAATCTTCACTTTTCATTGAAACACGCTCTCCGCCAGTATTACACTTGCCATGGCCCCTCTAATGGTTTGTTAGGGATTTGATTGTTCCTGTCAATTTCTTCCACATCAGTATTTGAAGAGTTTCCTTTCTACTTTCTGCCACTATTGCAAAATATCTGCTATTTGTTTCTTTTGGGGGAGGGCTAAATAGACAACCAACCAATGCACTTTAATTTCTGCCACATACATGAACTGGTTCTTTCAAACTTAGCTTTGTACTCAAGCAAAGATTTATTTTGGTGATTTTATTACTTGTAGGATCTTCTGAAGCGGGAAGGAAACAAAAATCGCAGTGGAGTCTCGTTTGTCATTGTCATATTTATCGGCTTACTTGGCATAATTATGGGGTATCTCATGAAGAAGACCTAATCAATTCTGCAATTTGATCTTTCACTTATCTTATTGTTACCCAACCACTCAGGCAAAATGATGACGAAAGTTAAAATAGATTAATTCAGTGAGCGTTGTTTTTTTCCTCTTTTTTTTTTCTTTCCTTTTCCCCGGGTGGATAGCATTTAGCATTCTGGAATTAGAAGACATTGGGGAATGTCATAGGTATGAATTCTTTTTGTAACTTAAAGAGGGGAACTTTGTTGTTTCTTGTGTGGTTCATCTAGTGGCAATTGGGTAAAGTTGAAGTTGTCAAAAGAATGATGACTGAAAGAGGTACTCCTTCTCTTATCTTTGCATGTTAAGAATGGCCTTAGTATGTTACTTATGGCAGTGTTCTTTATCTGTTTTGTTTTTCAATTTCCCCCCTTTTTTTTTCCTAACCTGTCATGATAGTTTCTCTCTCAAGAAAATCTCATAGAAAGGTTACAGGTACTCTGAAGGGTCTATAAATCCCACATCCTTTCATGACTCATTAGATGTGTATTACTCTAGTTTCCATTTTAGGGTATTTCAGCACATTTTCCTTGTTTTTGTTCAGGTATTTGAGCATTATATTGGGATATTATGAACAGGATTTCTTTATACTTAATGGTTAATAGCACCTATTCTGATTATTCTGGCTGTGTCTGGCTGAATGACTTTTTGGTTCAAATATCTGGTAGAAAATTGCCGAGTAGTTTGTATTCCAAGACCATAAAAGAAGAGAAGGAAAAAAACTTATTCATAAATCTGCCCTAAAAATAGAAAATACCATCCCTGAAGGCTGAAGATACATTCGTTATTGGCTATTTTGTATGTTGAAAAAGAAAAAAAATAAATAATTTTGAGGGATTTGTATTTTTCTGAGTGGTGCTTTTGAAGACACGAGAATGGCTTTTCGTATTTTTTTTCCCCCTTCTTCTCAATTGTTCTTGTGAAATGCGATTCTATACTACATAAGATTTAAGTAGGGTGGAATTGGATGAATTATTGGCACTCTTCAGGGATCTGCTTCTAAGGGTTTGATCCTGCAACTTGAATTCTGCTATGAAACCTCCTTTAATTGTCACTTCTTCCTTTCTCACATCAAATGTGTACTCGGTCAGTCCTACAATATTATAGTTTAGAAAACATGATTAATTTGTTGATCTAATAAATGAGAGACGACCACCATCTCATTTTTGCATATTACTCCATTGTCCATTGTCCTTTTCACGTATTTGTAGAAGTATGCAAATCATCCTCCTCAACTTTTTCAATTGTTGCATACATAAACCATAGGGGGCAAAGTCCAAAAAAAAAAACGTAGGGGGGGATTTAATTATTGGCAAAAAAAGTACACATTTAATAAAATTTGAAGTACCAGAGTTGCATATTTAAGAAAATTTTTATAAATAATTTGCAAACCGAATGCATTTATCCGTAGATTTTTTCTAATTCAACATCCAATATACATATTGGGTAAAGGCTAAGAGTATAGTGCAAATAACCTATTGTGGGATTGGGGATAATAATGCTTAAGAAAAAAAAAAGTAATCAGTAAATTTATGGTTAAATATTCATACCTGGTTAACATACATATCTATTAATATGTAAGAGTTAACCATATTCCCTTGGAATATTTTGTATAGTTGACAAAAATGTTCCTAAATTTTTGTAACGATAAAAGTGCCGCTAATTTATTAACTAGCTATCAGAACGTTAATTGGTTTAACGGGTACTTTCGTTCAGTTTTATATAAAAAAAAAAAAAAAGTAGTGTTAAGGAGACAAAATATAAAGTTTTCATATTTGAATTAATATTCATAATGATATATTTTTAACATCTAAAATTAATAATTATTTCGACAATAATTAATGAATTACAAATAAGGACTCAAACGTTTTTCTATAAAAATGGGTGGGCACTTTTATCGGTATGTGAAGAAATTAAAATTTGAGCACTCCTAATTTGAGTTTTGGGGAATTCAATTTTTGTTTTAAATTTTTATTATTTTGGAATTAAAAGATGAATTAATTAAATTTTAATAAGAGTGTTTATTTTTTTAAAATTAATTAAAAAATAATTCTTTTCTATTCAAATAAATTATAAAAAATAATTAAATTTTAATTACCTTTTCTATTCATTATTAATGAGCTGATTTCCAAGTTTCTTGTTACACGTGAAATACAAGTACCCACATTTATTTGAGAGAAATGAAGATTAAGTTAATAAATTAAGTTACCCATCCCAACAATTTCTTTTAAATCTACGGTCCCTATCAAATTAAAGATTTCGTTATCACCGGAAGGCACAGTCAAAGACCTTACCTAATAATTATTATAACTAAAGAACGTCCCTAATATAATGTTTGACTTAGAATTGGTCATTGTTTTTTAGGCTATGTTCAGATGAGAGGGAACAAATAAAAAGAAAATAAGTTGAGAGGAGGTAAGGAAGTGAAGTGGAATAGAAGTGTAATTTTCTTTAGTTGTTTGACTTAGAATTGGTCATTGTTTTTTCGCTACACTATCTCTGATCTTTCTCATCAATATCAGTTGTTTAAGGAACTCCACAGCTTGAAGCAAGAATGTGGTCAGGCTGTTTATGATTTCCTTTCACAGATGGAATTGATTTGGGATCAGTTGACCTCTTGCGAACCTGTTCTTAAAAATGTCACCGATGCTAAAGCATATGAGAATTATCGTAATCAGACTCGTCTTATTCAATTCCTCATGGCCCTTACTGATGATTATGAGCCGGTCAGATCTTCTCTTCTGCATCAAACTCCTTTGCCCGGCCTTGAA
Source organism: Stylosanthes scabra (assembly GCA_036250425.1). NCBI lineage: Eukaryota > Viridiplantae > Streptophyta > Magnoliopsida > Fabales > Fabaceae > Stylosanthes > Stylosanthes scabra. The sequence goes on from JASCZI010271863.1 coordinate 264,001, forward strand.
GATGCTCTTCCCCGTCTTAAGTCTAAAGAAACGCGTCTTGAGCTGACCCATCTCAAGCCCGAGAAAGCCTTTGCAGTTACCGACAAAAGAGGGAAAGTTTGTCGCAACTGCAACCGTTCCGGTCACTTTCTTCCCGATTGTCCATCTGTTGAATGCCGCAAATGCAAGCAGAAAGGTCACATTGGCTCAAATTGTACCACCCCATTTTGCAATTATTGCAAGCTCTTTGGTCACTTGATCGCTACTTATCCAACACGCCCACCTCATCCTGATCAGTACAAGTTTCATCCTCGTTCCAGTAATTTCAAGTCTGTGCCTGTTACTGCTGCTGCTGGAAATGAAACTCCCACCAACACTGCTTCCACTTCATCTCCTCCCGTCTCTCCATCTAATATTGAGTCTCTTCTTAAACAACTACTTTCAATGCCTGGTAATACTTCCGCTGCTCTATCCACTCCACCAGGTAACACATAATGGTATTTTGATTCTGGTTGTTTTAATCACATGTCACCACAGCGTCATCTATTCTCTTCTTTGTTTACCACTACCTCTGCACCTTCTGTTCACACTGCTGATGGTTCTCTGATGCATGTCACATATCAGGGTACCATTTCAAAGTCTGACCTTCATCTTCCCGATACATATTTCGTTCCTAAGTTAAATTTCAATCTTATATCTGTTGGTCAACTTGTTGAACTTGGTTTTGATGTCAACTTCTCTGTTTCTGGTTGTCGTGTACAGGATCCTCGGACGGGAAAGATCATCGGGACTGGATGTAAGGTTGGCAGACTCTTTCAGCTCCAGAATCTTCACATTCCTCCAACCACTAATCTCTCTATAGTCTCTCCCCCATCTACCATTTCCTTGTGGCATCGGTGTCTTGCTCACAGCTCATTAGGAAAATTGCGTCCTCTTATGTCTAAGGGTTATTTAGGTTCAGTTCATAATGAGTCTTTTGATTGCATTTCTTGTCAAACTGCTAAACAACCGGCTTTTTCTTTCAATAATAGTACTTCTTTGGCTAGTTCTTCTTTTGATCTTATACACTCTGATGTTTGGGGGCCTGCTCCCACACCTTCAATGGGAGGGGCTAGATATTTTGTGGTGTTTATTGATGACTATTCACGTTTTTCATGGGTTTATTTGATGACTAATAGACATGAGTTGCCTCAAATTTATATCAAGTTTGCCACCATGATTAAAACCCAGTTTTCAAAAGTCATTAAAACTTTTCGGCGTGATAATGCTATGGAGTATCGTGACTCCAACCTTTTGAACTTTCTTGCTGACCAGGGTACCTTATCTGAATATTCTTGTCCTCATACATCTCAACAAAATGGGAGAGCCGAACGTAAACACCGTCACATCCTTGACTCTGTTCGAGCTATGCTCTTGTCCTCTGTGTCCTAAACGTACATGGGGGGAAGCTGTTCTCACTGCTGTACATGTCATAAATCGTCTTCCTTCTTCTGTTCTTGGTAACATCACTCCTTTTGAACGTCTTTTTCTTACCCCTCCTAACTATAGCACCCTTCGAGTCTTTGGTTGCGTCTGTTTTGTCCTCCTTTCTCCTCATGAACACAATAAACTTGAACCTCGGGCTCGTATGTGTTGTTTTCTTAGTTATGGGACTGAACAAAAAGGCTATCGTTGTTGGGATCCAATCTCCCGACGCATTCGGATATCTCGTCGTGTTGTTTTTTGGGAACATCACATGTTTTCTAGCTTTTCCTCCTTCGAGTCGATTCCCTCTACCCAATCACCATTCTTCAGTAATCCCAATGTTGCACTTTTTCCTGCTGATGACGATACAGGTACTGTGCCGAGTCCACCCCTTGAGTTGCCACCTCATACACCTGTTCCAGTTGATACAGGTACCTTGTCAAATCCGCCCCCTGAGGCTCCTCATGCTCCTTCTCCAGTTCCCGATGAATCTCGACCAGACAATGATCCTGCTCCTGTTGATCCTCCTCCTCCTTCCACTCATGTTCCTAGGGTAAGAAATCCACCACCTCATCTCCTAGATTATCACTGTTTTTCCACTATTCTTCACCTTCATGAACCTAGGTCATATAGAGAGGCCTCTACAAATCCAAATTGGCAGCAAGCTATGCAGGAAGAACTTCAGGCATTAGACAAAACACAAACTTGGGATTTGGTTGACACTCCTGCTGATCAGGAAGTTGTGGGCAGTAGATGGGTATACAAGATCAAGACCCGTTCCGACGGCTCAATTGAACGGTATAAGGCACGATTGGTTGCTCAGGGTTGCACACAAGAGTACGGTGTTGATTATGAAGAGACCTTTGCTCATGTTGCTCGACTCACATCAGTTCGAGCTCTCCTTGCCATTGCTGCCGTTCGAAAATGGTCTCTTAGTCAGATGGATGTTAAGAATGCCTTTCTGAATTGGGACTTGAAAGAGAAGGTCTACATGAAATCGCCACCAGGTTATCCTTGTTCTCCTAACAAAGTTTGTCTTCTTCGTAAGGCTCTCTATGGCCTTAAGCAAGCTCCTCGGAAATGGTTTGAAAAGTTTAGCACCACCATGTGCAACCTTGGCTATGTATGTGGTCCGCATGAGAATGCTCTTTTTGTTCGTAAAAGTGCTCGAGGCGTTGTTCTTCTTCTACTCTATGTTGATGACATGATCATCACTGGTGATGATGTTGTTGGTATTGCTGAACTGAAAACTTCTCTTAACCATCATTTTGAGATAAAAGATCTTGGACCACTCAACTACTTTCTTGGTCTTGAAGTTGTCTCCTCTAGTGAAGGAATTTATCTGTCTCAGGCAAAGTATGCTTCTGATCTTCTTGCTCGTGCCGGGATTACAGACAGTCGTACAGAAAACACTCCGATTGAGCCTAATGCCCGTTTTACTCCTATGGATGGCACTGCCTTGGACAACCCTACTCTTTATAGACAGCTAGTTGGTGGATTGGTTTATTTAACCATTACACGGCCAGATATTGCTTATCTTGTCCATGTTGTTAGCCAGTTTCTTTCAGCTCCTCGCACCACTCATTATGCTGCAGTTCTTCGTATCCTTCGTTACATCAAAGGTACTCTGTTCCATGGACTTCATTTTTCTGCCCACTCCTCTTTGCTCC
>JASCZI010271863.1:276119-289805 GCA_036250425.1 Stylosanthes scabra
AGAGGAGGAGAATAAGATGATGATGATAATGAAGAAGAATAATAAGATGAGTACATTTGAGTACATTTGAGTGGTAACTTCAATAATTCATTTATGTTTTCATTCAAAACCGTTTCTACTTTCATTTCAAAACCGTTTCTATTTTCATTTAAAATCATTTCTGTTTTCATGACCCAAAGTCACACCTAGGTGTGAACAAGACCACACCCAGGCGTGGGTTCATCACCAAATTCGTTTATGTTTTTCATATAAAATTTGTTTCTATTTTCATGTAAAATCCGTTTCTATTTTCGTGACCCAAAATCACGCCTAGGTGTGGCTTCATCACCAAATCCGTTTCTGTTTTCATACAAAATCCATTTCTGTTTTCATGCAAAATTCGTTTCTGTTTTCGTGATCCAAAGTCACGCCTAGGCGTAAACAAGACCACGGCACCACGCCTAGGCGTGGGTTCATCATCAAATTCGTTTCTCATGCAAAATCCGTTTCTATTTTAGTGAAAATCCAATTCATTTTTAATTTAAAATCTGTTTCTGTTTTCATTCAAAATCCGTTTTTGTTTTCATTCAAAATTCGTTTCTATTTTCATTCAATATCCAATTCAGTTTTTCATCATCAACAACAACACCAACAACAGCAACAACGTAACAATGGAGGAGGATGATGAGAAGGAAGAAAAAGAGGACGAAGAAGAGGAAGAAGAAGAGGACGGAGAAGAGGAAGAAGAAGAAGACAACAGCGACGGCGGCGGCAATAACGACGGTGATGTTTGCAGCGACAACGACAATGGCGGTGGCAGTGGTAGCTGCAATAACTGAGAAGAAGGAGGAAGAGGAAGATGATGAGCTGAGTTGCAGAGAGAAGTGCGTTTTCGCGTTTTTCAGATTTTGTGGGCAAGTGTTGTGCGTGTATGCACGCGCCTGGGTGAGAGTGGGGCGAAATTATAATTTACTTGTATGTGTAGCATTACTATTATTTTTATATATATAAATATTATGCTCTTTAATTTCAAATAATTCTTATTAGACACCTAATTGTTAGACTCCGATCTCGAGATACAGGTTGAAATGTATATTTACGAGAATTTCTTTGAGGAAGAATTGAAATTGTAGTTAAATATTTCAGGAAAGTATGTATTGGTTAAATTTAAGAAAAATACATTTTAATGTAGCATGACCAATAGATTGGATTTTTTAAATAAATAAAAAATATTAAATTTACCATTATAGCCACGCTAACAGGAAATTATCTTTTTAGGTGTCATTTACTTATTTCGGGCTCTATAAATCCAGAATACACTAAACACGTATTTCAGGCTTGTATAGCCTGAAATACAGCCAAAATTTTATTTTGAATATATCTCGGGTCTGCAGAGCTCGAGATACGTATTCCGAGCCTGCAGAGCCTGAAATAAGCCTATAATTCTTCTATATTAGGGCACTCATTGTTTTGTAAGTCACCCACCACCAATTGTTCATTCCTTCCCCCCTATATTCATACTTCTTCTAAAAAACTATGAATATTAGTGATTTTGTAGTTGTTACTTTTTATCCGAATGGGAAATGGGTCGTGATACGGATGGCATTTGGTTTCGGTCCACAAGTTCGTTAGTGTTCTAGATGCAGCCCGTTAATACGCTGAAGGAGTTGAAGTCTGTTATTTTGCACAACATGGGAGTTGTCAGTATGATGTTAGTGAGACGAGTTGCCTACTGTCTTCTAAACACTTTCCTTTTGAATCAGTTCAAGTTCAAGATTTTCTAGGTTGAAGGCGATGAGCATGTGCATGCGATGTTTAACCTGCACCGTAGGTACAGGACTCGAGGAATGATAGAGCTGCTAACCGAGATGCAGATCGTGCATAATGATGTTGGAGGTCCATCAAGCTCAGCGGGAGGTGCTGCCGGTGTGATACCTTGTTCGCCCATTCACTTTGCTACACCGGAGGTGTCTATGCACATGGAGTTGAATTCTAGAGAGGATTCTGATGACGACTTCGTCAGTGACATGGAGGATAGTAGCGAAACTTCGGACAATACAAAGTTTGTGCTCGAGTCTTATTCGAGGCGAGGGTTTTTGCTCCCAGCCCCTGCCCCGATTCCGGATTCCCAAAGCTGGATCGCGTGTCCAAATCCCGCCTCTATCATGAACGGCATCAACCTATCCGGAACGGATATTAGGAAGGCACAATGTCTAGACAGTAATACTCTCTCCCTCTACAAAAATGCAAAAGTAAATTTAATTACACACTATAAACATTAATTAAAAATTTAATTTTAATTACACTACTATAAATAATAATAAAAACTAATTTCAATTACACTACTATAAGGAATAATAAGAAACGTACAAGTAAATATACTACTATTCTAATTATTTTTAGCTAAATAACTAATATTAATTGCAACTACAGCCATACGAAAAAATGTGCACTAAATTGTGTATCACTAATTTTTATTAACCTAAACTAACATTAATGACACCACTATAAAAATTAATATGCAATTCTAATTTTTTTTTTAACAAAAAAACTAACTAGTTCTCTGGCGATGTGCCAATCGTCATTAAGCCGGTGTAATTCTTCGGCTTCCTACGAGGCTTGTCCTGCCTGAGCGGCAAGTCCAGCTTCGTCAGCCTGTCCAGCTTGAGGTTTTGCTGTGCGAGTCTTCTAGAACGCCCCCGGAGAAAAATACTATCATAAAACCTTAGAAACAAGTTTGGGGAGCTAAAATGGAAAATATGAAAAAGGGAAGATAAGAAATATAAGAGGTCAACCTTTTATAGGCGCCTTCATATTTCGAGCTCTGCAATCCCAAAATACCTATCTCAGGTCTGTATTAATTGTGATTGTATTTCGGGCTCTGCAAACCCGAGATACATGTTTAGTTAATTCCGGAACTGCAGAGCCCGAGATATATGTAAGTGGCTCGTAAAAACGTAAATTTCTCTCACCGCGCCCATATTGGTAAATTTGGTATTTTTTATTTATTTAAAAAATCCCCAATATATTAGCACAGATGTCTAATAAAAAGCAAATATATCATAGGTTTAGACTTCTATAAGACTGAGCTAAAGGAATTTGCATATTATGAGATTGTTTACCAACTTTGTCCTCACAAAAGATAATTATCACTTATCAGTAATCAGTGTAACAAAAATACAGACATTTTTTTGTATTCACGAATAAATTTTTCGAAGTTCTGAATTTTCATGAATAAAAATTGTAATTTACTAACCTTTTGTGAATAAAAAACACGTGTGTATATATATATATATATATTTTAATTTTAATGCACTGACGGTGTAAAGAATTTTACACAGTCATCCAATCAAATTCTTGTATTTATTTGACTTTAGAAGTAGTGGACTTGAAAATTAATTGCTCTAGATAATGTAGTAACATCTAATTGGATGCATGTGTAAAACTCTTTTACACTGACGGTGCATGGAAATTAAATTCATATATATATATATATATATATATATATATATATATATTAATCTTTATATTTGTGGATGTCCCTTAAAACGAGTATATACTATTCTAATCTATTGATGTCCAATCTAATATAGATTCTGGAATGCATCAAAGTGAAGTTCAAATTCTTCCAGGACAAACTGATCAATGTCTCAACCATCAAAAAATGAAGTCACTGAGTTGCCTACGTTTGCCTCTATGATCGCTATTTTTCAAAATATATGCACTACCTTCCACATCTGCATTCAAACAATTCATCCTGTGCCTGTTCCATGGTAAAGTAATGTTAGGTGAAACGAACAACAAAGAAAAATAGTAGAAGTAGAAAACAACATATAGGATTAGGTGGGAGTATCTCTTCAGTTTACAATGTTTTAAATTTTTAACCATGTTTCTAACTTTACTATCTTGAAAGCTTATTTGTCACAAAATTAGTAACAAAAAATTAATAGATTTTAAATCCCAACAAAACAACAAATGTTTAGTAAGACGCAATATTCCGTTTAGGTCTCTAGAATTATTTAAGTCAGAAACTAAAGAAACAATTGGTCCATAGAAAAGAATTACAAATCAAAATACATTAAACCACAAAGTATATCCTATGATAAAACTTCATATTATTTATTTATATTTTCTATATAGAAAATTGGAGATGATGTTACAAAAAATTAATCAAGTAAATAATCTTAGAGTAAGACTGCTAGGGGTAGTCAGCGGCATGACACATCCCTAAATCTAGGATTTCTTATGACACATGAACGTCAATGGAATATCCCACGTTCCAATTTTGAAGACATATAAGAACCCCATATGATTATCAAACACCTCCAAATTGGGACAGAGGAATTACTTACCAGGTGAAGTGGTCTTCACAGCATATCGAACCCCATAAGATTGAAAGCCCAGCTCCCTTCCTGAATATGGACAAGCAACAGCACATATTAGGTGAAAAAGAAAAGAAAAGGTGGAGGAAGTTGGCATTACAAAGAAAACATTAGACATAAGACTATAATATCTATATTCCCCACATGCATAAAAAGATAAGTAGAGGCAACTGCTATTCTGATCCATCTTAAATCCAAGTTAGCCTTGATATGTATTATAGCCTGATAAATGGTCTTCGCATGAATATCCTTTGAAAAGGAAAGGCAATAACACAAAAGAAGACGACTATACCACTATACCATTTGAAAATTCCATTTCATGACAATGTATTATGATTGATACAGAAATATGTTTTATATAATCACTTGTTCAGAATTTCAGAAGTAGAGAAGAAAGGGGATCAAGATATGCAGAACTTAAAATGCTTACCATGTTGCGGTATACATGTCATAGAACTTTTCGAAGGCTTTATCAAAGCAGTAGTGGCAAATCAAGAGATCCTTGATGTCAGAGACATTGCATGTTGACTTGCAGCATTTTACCTATATATAATGCAGATTAGCATAAACATATAGGATGAAAGATAATGTTAGATCTTGCCTCAGACAATTTGTTCATGAGTGTAGAAGACTTGTAGAAGCCCCAGTAGGGTGTACATTGGATCAAGCATAGCACAATAATTACAGGAAACTGACTTGCCAAAAGAGATGAAAATGCAGACAAAGGAGACAGCAAATAAGTACAAGGCAGAAAAATGTATGAATCAAATTATCCTATAGGTCTGTAGAGTTAACATGGCATGTTTAAAAGATTACATGGCCTAGATTAGGTTAATATTCAACTCAAGAGTTATTTGCTGTGCATGTTTAAATTCATTTGTATATATGAAGTAATATTTTATTTTAGCCTCAAACAAAAGGAGAAAGGTATAAAACTCACCAGACGTTTAAGTTTGTGTGAGTAGTACTTTTGATGAGATGGGTGTGTCCTTATATGCTCATCTAAGTGGCCTGCCCTGGAAAATCAGAATCTTAGAGCAATAACTACTAAAATCTGCATTCCTACCAAGTTATGTGTTTGTATGCTATCAATCTGTTATATGAAAACAATGTTCGTCATGAAGGTGCAGTATAAACTACAAAATTTCAGGACAAGTTTATTTCATTGGAACAGAGCATATATCACAATACAACAAAAGTTAATGCCAACTACAAATGCATAAACCATATGGCAGCAAAATATTATACCACTCAACTCAAGAGCAACAGTATCTCCAGCCAGGATAGAAATAGAAGATAAAACACAACATAAAAAATACTTCATATCGCAAACATGGTTTTTAAAGAACCCAAAAGAAAAAGAAGAGAAGAATGGACAAGGGTAGAAATATTGAATTTTTTTTTTTTTTGGGTACCAAAATAGGGAAGAAATGAGTTTCCAAAGTTCAAGAGGAAGTGATTTTACATAATTGGTGAAGATCCTGTAAGTGTATTAAGTACTCATTGGTGTAGTGTTATGTCAAGCACCCTTCTCAAGCTTGATAGATAAATAAATCTCCAGCACAACTTGTGGGGAGAATAGACATAGGATACTAGTGGTGTTACCAAACCAGAATAAAATCCATGTTTGCAATTTGAATTTATGTTACTCTATTTGTTTCCTACTTTCCTTATTATTTGTATATATTTGTTAAAATTTTTAATACTCAATTCACTCCTCTTGATTTATTATGCTCATTGACTACTAACAAATATTTGTTCTAGCATCATAAGTTAGTAGTTTTCCCAGCAATATCATCCAACTCAAGATGAGGAGAATGGAGAGGAAAATAGCTATCCTTAGACATTTTACTTGAAATATAGCCAGAGTAGAAATTTCAACTTACCCATCACAAAGGACTACACTACAATCAAGGCACGTAGCCAAATTCGATGAGCTACGGCACACATTGCAGTTTGCAGCCAACAAGTCTTTACCAATTTGATGGCATCTGCATAAAATCAACAAAGAAAAATTCTGCTGAGTTTATTTCATTTGCATGCAATCTCCAAAAACCACTCAACAATTTCTCTTCAAATAATGTGCAGTAAGAAATGAGAAGCACCATTACTAATTCAATTGAAGTATGGGCCACAAAAATTAATTTCTATGTTTTTTGTCGCCAAAAGATATCCAATATCCATGCTATACAAGCAACAAGTCAACAACACCTTTACTCCCTTTGACCTAGATATAGATGCATTCAACAATGAAAAAAAAAAATGGTACACGTATGGAAGATGGCATTATCAAAAGAGAAATTTTACATGTACAAGTCTTTTTGTCAACCAAGTCAATAAGGTTTGAGTGAGTGGATGGAACCAACTTGGTTAGACTTAGTTGACGAAAAGACCTGTACATGCAACATCACTCTTATCAACAAGTGACAAAGAAAACAGAAATTTTGGAACCTTCTATACAGTCCAAGAAGATCCTTGGGAATTGAACTAGATCTATTACTTGACGCTGTGATCTGTATATTAAAAAGAATAATTCAGCAATCACTATCCATTATAATTTACATTTTGTTTAAACAAAAAAGAAAGACAAAATGTGTGAACTTTTGTGTATGGAGGGATTGATGACAAACCTGACTGCAACTCTTTACTAGACAGTCTTCAGCTAGGTGCCCAGGTCTATGACATTTCCAACTACAATAAAATAAAACTATAAACATAGCCCAACTCAGAAAGCATTGATGTAAATACACAAATGTATTCAAGGGCATGGGTGTGAAATATGAAAGCATTGATGAGGATATTCATATCTGAAGTTCCTCAACCATATAACCACAACTGCTAGCATATGACATTTTGAATTAATATATAAGCATTGAGCACTAAATGGCCAATGAAGATATATACCACTCATATGTTGAAAGGCTAGATCTCTTTTTGGTCCAGCGATGCCGATCATAATCCCAGTTAGCATCAGTAAATACAGGCTCCAGCAAAGCATTACTAATTCCAGATGAGGAAAAATCTCTGACATGGATGTGGGATGATCCCTAAATACATTATGAAAGAAGAGAATATTAGATGGCTATAAAGGATACAACTTTTAGACAAAAATAAATAATATATACAACAGATGTACCTCATTTGATTTGAGAATTTCCAAAAGCTCTGTTTTGCACTCCATGCTACAGACATCATCATCTGTCTATGAAAAAAAATGTATAAATTGTTATTGCAATAAGAAAAATCCAAAAAGTATAAACTAGAGTGAATAATTTATATCACAAACTCACCTCATTGCATATGTATTCTCCATATCTGCCACATATGAGACAAACAGGTTCTCCAGCTACAGGAAATCGCTGCTCACTTCTGCTTTTGATTCCATCAAATTCTTGTTTTTGGTCTTAAGAATGAAGCCAAAGCCAATTATTGATGTAAGCATTCTTGAATGCTAAAAGTGAAAATAATAGAGGAATTCAAAATACTAATTTTAATCTTGAGAATGAAGAAACAAACCAACAGTATCCGGAGGATTGAGTTCTTCTTGATGGTCTGAAGGGCTACCTTCATCACCTAGATATCCATCCATATAACTGAATTATTTGAAGCACAGATACATTCCAAGATGATAGCATGTTTTCAATCAATTTTCTTAGAAAAGATTCACAATAGGCACATTACTCTCCCGAAAAAGGAAACAAGAAAAAAGAATACAGAAAAGCGGTAAAAAAGAAAAAGAACAAACAAAATTGGAATGCATCATTGAAAAATATTAGATTGTACGCTCTAAGACTTTCAGTTTTAGCCATAATTGGTATGCATGATCATGAAAATAATATCACATGAATTCTTTTTGTTTTTTCTTTTAATTTTTTTTTAAAAAAAGCAATATTGATCATTACAAATAAATGCAAAGAGTTAAACTAAGTTTTCCAAGAAGCTCACTGGCATAATCCACCAAGGCTACAGCAGAGTTAGGGTTTCCACGGCAGTGCTGTCACATAAACAAGCAAAATGTGAGGAGCAAATTAAAGAACTGAAATTACCAATCAAACTTCAGTAACTGAAATTACCAACACATCTTCAGTCAATTCTACACGACCGCAATTCCGAGACGAATCAACTTCGTCCCTGCCACGCCCAAAAATAAAATTAACAAATAAAATGTTGTAATTCACGAATTTACACAAATTAATAATAATAAATGCATAAGAACAGTGGTGGAAACAATTGCTTATATAAAAGAAAGCATGATCGAAGAAAGAAAAGTGAAAATTACCTTCTCTTTTGGACGTAATCGTAGTGTGACATGGAGCTAGGTCCATCGCAATCGTGCTGGGGTTTTAGAGGATTGGGATCGCGGCGGCGTTTGAGGGAGCGAGTTTTGTGGTCGGAGGTGGTGGCGGAAATAGACAGTGTTTCATCGGATGGAGGAACGTTACCCGTAGCGGCATTGTAAGCTGAAGAATTGAGGGGAAAGAAAATAAGATGAATTAAAAGGAAGGGGGAAAAGGAAAATGTAACGTAGAAAGGGATTTGTGTGTACCTTGGAGGTTCTGAAGAACGGAAGAGAGGCTGAAGTGTTTGTTGTAAGAGATGGATGGGTTCTTGTAGAAGTTTGTTCGAGTTCCCATTTCCTTCCCACCCCAAGTTCCGGAGTTGCCGTACGTTGTTTGGGCACTTATACAGAAAGAGTTTGATTTTATTGCTTATATACCCATGTAAATTAAAGTAAAATGTGAAAATTGGCTTATTTAAAAAATATTTATTAACAGAAATCGTATTTTTTTTTAAGCAACAACCGTCTAAAAAAAAACACATCATTTATTTTTTTTAAATATAACTATTTTTTAAAATCCATCCAAATAATTCATATTTAATGAAAAGTATTTTTTTCAACCAAAAAAAATAATTTTTTCTTTAAAAAATCAATCCAAACTAAAATTAAAATCACATTGTGGGCTATGAAATTGCAGGAATGTACTAAAGGTTCGGTTTAGTAACGCTGTGGCTCTTAAAAAATGGTTGAGATCTTTGTGCTCTTAAAAAGTGGCTGACAGATAGTCATAAGATGACCGTTTGGTAAAATAACTCAAAATTGCTCCCAATAAGCAAAAATCACACATATTGCGTTTGGTAAATTTATTTGATAGTTGCTCTCAAAAGTAATAAATTACTACAACGACCTTTTTGTTAACAATTATTCTTGGTGACCAAGTGATTTTAACAACCAAGTGGTTAGCCATTCATGTTTATTCACGCGCCTGGTTACCCTTAATATAAGAGATATTTGTTTAACAAGAATGGTTGACCGCTTGGTTGTCATAAATAATCATCTAGAATGCACATAAATAACCATTGAAGCTAAACCAGAATGCACACAAATAACCATGCAGAATGCACACAAATAACCATTGAAGCTAAACCAGAATGCACACAAATAACCATGCATAATGCACACAAAAAACCATGCAGAATGCACACAAATAACAAACAACCCAATCAAATCTTGAAGCTAAACCAAAATGCACACAAATAACAATCCAGAATGCACACAAATAACCATCCAAAATGCACACAAATAACCATTGAAGCTAAACCAGAATGCACACAAATAACCATGCAGAATGCACACAAATAATCATGCAGAATGCACACAAATAACAAACAACCCAATCAAATCTTGAAGCTAAACCAGAATGCACACAAATAACCATGCAGAATGCATACAAATAACCATCCAAAATGCACACAAATAACCATTGAAGCTAAACCAGAATGCACACAAATAACCATGCAGAATGCACACGCACACAAATAACCATGCAGAATGCACACAAATAACCATCCAAAATGCACTCAAATAACCATTGAAGTTAAACCAGAATGCACACAAATAACCATGCAGAATGCACACAAACCATCCAGAATGCACACAAATATCAAGTAACCCAATCAAATCTTGAATCAGGCAATTAAAAGCAAAGAAGAAGAAGAAGAAGAAGAAGACGACGACGACAACGACGACGATAACGACGACGATGAAGGAAGATGATGAAGAAGACGACGACGAAGGAGGAGGAGGAGGAGGAGGAGGCGACGGCGACGAAGAAAGAAGATGATGAAGAAGAAGACGACGATGACGAATGAGGATGATGAAGATGACGACGGCAACGATGAAGAGAGTGCGTGTTCATCACGCGCTTTGGGGGGTGAGAGTGGGCTTGTTTGAGCGTGTGGTTACGGAAACCACTTGGTTTTGCACTTGGTTACTAAAACCACTTGTGCACCTAGCATGATTGTTTTGTTAATATGTGATGCATTAATATAAAATTAAATATAATTAATTCAGGATAAAATTGAATTTTTATTAAAATAGAAGGTTAATTTGTCATTTTAGTTTTGAGGAGCCAGAGCCAGCTTTGAAAAGCTACTCTTGCGGGCTCTCAAAAGCACCCCTCGCTTTTGAAAGCCGGGAGCAAAAACTCATTGGCTTTTTTAGTTACCAAACACAAAAAGATGGCTTCAACTTTTTGAGAGTATGAGCACTTGACCGAAAAGCTTTACCAAACCCACCCTAAAATCATTCCTGACTTATAGATTGTACTAAATTAGTTCTTGAAATTGTAAAAAGTGTACCACGTTGATATCTCTGTCAAAATAAAGTAAACGACGTTAATGACATGGACAGTTTTTGCCAATTGTAATGTTGTTTTCCTTATTTCGACAAAGGGACCATCATAGTCCACTTTTTATAATTTCGAGGATCAATTTAGTGCAATCGATAAGTCAAAGACCATTTTAGTGCAACCTTACAATCTTATGAACCAAAATGAGACTTAACTTAATGAGATGGGGGATTGAGACTCAGTATTGTATTTGATAGACATTGATTGAGATTAAAATTTCAATCTTAGTTTCCAAAAATTCCAATATTTTCAGTACCTCCAGACAGTGAGGACTGAAACTTTAATAAAAAATTTTTTTTACTCAAATACCCTAACTTATTATTAAAGTTTTCAGTATTAGTTTTTGTCTCCCTTTCATTGACTTAGTTTAGTCTCAACCTCCGAGTATCTATCTCTTAATAAATTTTAAACAAAACACAATAATAAACTTAATTCAATCTTAGTCTCTTAGCCTAGTCTCTTAATCTCCGTCTCTCAGTCTCAGTTTCTCTTCCAAACACAGCCTTATATATCGGCGAAAACTCAAATGCAAATAATTTTAAAGTGAAGTTAATGCTTTATTACCGTTAGCGATAATTTAGTCAAATATATAGTAATATTACATATACATGCATTCTCAACAAACATAACTTTTATTTATCTTTATTGCGACTCAAATTTCTCAATGTTAGACTTTATTATTTCTCTTCTTGACACATAGTTTTATTAGGTGGGAAAACTCATCGTCGCCAGAACCGGAACCAGAACTCCCACCTTCAGAATCACCCAGATCCTCTCCATCGGACTCGGTCTCGCCTGTGTGCACGTGCAGCGGTTCAAGATCAACCGGATCTGGGTCATGGGTGCTTGAACCTCCGGTTCGGGTTTGATGTACCTGCACCAGGTGTTGTGGTCCGACTGTCCAAGATCTGAACGTACAAATCCATAACTTGATTTGACAGAATCCTGTCATGGCTTGCGAACATTGCTCGGACATGCTCGTCGTTGATAAGCCAAAACACCCTGTAACGGCATGATCTGTCGGGCAGCACAGCAAAAAATCTGTACGCCATCCGGATCACAAGTGTATGCTCTGGAAAACTTAGGGTGTGTTTGGTTTGCGTTTTCATTTTCTGTTTTCATTTTTAGTGTTTTCTGTTTTCTGAATTTTGTGAAGGAAAAAGTGAAAACAGCAAAAAACAGGATTTTATTGTTTTCACTGTTTTCTTTTTTTCCTTCACAAAATCCAGAAAACAGAAAACACTGAAAATGAAAATAGAAAATAAAAATGCAAATCAAACGCACCCTTATATTCCTCAACACTGTTTTTCTGCAAATAGATGAGAGTCTCGACCGGTCACATCATGAAAACAAACGGATCCGGAGAATAGAACTCCACGCCATTCGATCCCTCTCTAAGAAATCCATTTGGATAAATCCTTATTACTATTTGACTAGAATGATGAGATATTTTTTTTAGAGATTTTTTTTGTGGAATAGGATGGTAGGAAAGGAAATATAATGAATAATAAGAGCTCAAACAGTAGCTTCGCATATTTATAAAAGTTTTTGTTAAAATATTTTTTGAGCGGGTTGAGATATGTAACATTTGCAGTCATATTATCCCCTCCTTTACTTTCTTGTTAAACTCTTCTGAAATAGAGGGATTAATAGAATTATAAGATAGGAAGCGTTTCACCTATGCTCTCGTACGGCATAGTAACTCCAATGTTCCATGTACGACACGGTGAGAGGTAAAAGATTTGTCGTTTTGTGACTGAGGAAATACATTGATATCCTGATAGAGAAGGGTTTGATTTACGAAAAAGGGCAGCGCAAGTAGGCGAGGTGTTTCCTGTACGGACTGTGATGACTTCTTTTTCCTTACACTCATCATATAACTAATTAACTATATCTACATCTATATGGATATTTTTCTTTTTTCTTTTTGGTTGCTTCCATTCACACCTATCCAATATATAAGCATATATTAATATCTAGTTGCTTCATATACATATACCGAATACATACGCAGATATTAATACCTCAATATTTATTTATATATTTGGAACATACCTCAATATTTATTTAAAGTTGTGTTAATAAATTTTCCCAACAAATATATAAATATGGACGGATCTACTTTTGGAATGTGGGGGCACAATTTGAAAAACTTTTTAATAGTATATAATAAATATAATTATTTATCTTTATTAAATAATTAAATTTGACCGCACAAAATTTTTTTTCATTTAATTTTTTTACTTGATGATCAATTTTCAATATGATTGTTTTTTCTTTTTCAGAAATTAGTTGAGATTTAAAAACTTATTTATTCATTGGTGTATTTTATTTGAATTTAGGTTTAGTTTTGGCGATAACAGTTACATGTACTAGTTGAAAATGATTTTTTAGCTGTCAATATTATAAAGAGTTAACTTTATGATCATAAAGAGAAAGAAATTTTAAATTATTGTATATTGACATATATAAAAAGTAAAACATTTTATTGGGTTGATAATGATAAGATTATTAAAATATGAAATTTACCATAATAAAATTCTAAGGCATATTTTATTATTTCAATTACTATTTTGGTGTTTTAATTTTTTAGTTATAAAATTTAAAGACTAATCATGTTTTATAGTAAAAAAATA
>JASCZI010271863.1:289815-331860 GCA_036250425.1 Stylosanthes scabra
GTCTTTATAGTTTTATTAAATTTTTATAATTTAAAAGTTTATAATTAAATTCATATATTAGATAAAAAAATTTAATTAGGTTCTTGCTAACTACTTTTTCTTACAAAATACAATTTTTTAAAAATATTCTTTTCAATGTTTTATGTAGGATAAATTATAAAATATTTTAAAACAGTAATACTATTTATATACTCATTTTTGTTAATTAAGTTTAATAAAATTATTTATTTTTATGTTAAATAGAAAATTATTTCGGTGTCAAATAGCATCGAAATAAATTTTTTATTTGGCATCAAAATAATCATTCATTTAGCATATAATAAATAATTTGGTTAAATTTTTTTGTTGACTAATTTGATTGAATTTAATTAAGCAAAATAAATTATAAGTGTTGAACTAGAATTATTGATTTTCAAAATAAAAGTGTTTGAAAAATAACAGCAACTTCCCACAATTGGCGTCGCATGCTCAGCACAGCAGGGCCATCCACTGCCCCTAAGCAACCCACA
The DNA here is from genome assembly GCA_036250425.1 of Stylosanthes scabra. NCBI lineage: Eukaryota > Viridiplantae > Streptophyta > Magnoliopsida > Fabales > Fabaceae > Stylosanthes > Stylosanthes scabra. Next base: position 290,325 of record JASCZI010271863.1, read on the forward strand.
AACAAGTAACGTGATGCCACAGTCACCCGCCTACCGTGCATACACATACCTGCTTTTCCACTACACACTCTCACAATTCAATCATCCCGCACTTGTATTATATTATATATCTAAACGGTCTGACATGTAGGAACTTTGAAGTTACTGTGCCGTACAGGGGCATATGTGAAACGTTTCCTATAAGATATCACTTTAATTACATTTGAATAAATAGTAATGATACATCTACATTTCTTTTCTCCATCCAATTCCATCCAAGTGAACCGAATAGAATATTACTACTAGAACGAACAAAAAATTTTAAAAGCAAATGAATAGGTAGGGCTGCACATGGATCGAATCATATTTGCAGACCCGCGGTAAAATCCGCAAATTCGATCCGAAAATGCGGATATGATCCGATCGGCAAATATTGAGAATCAGATAGCAAGTTTGCATGAAATATCCGCGTATCCAATCCGCGGATCTGCATATCCGCACTCTTAATAAATAAATAAATAATAAATAAATAAAATATATATATATATGTTGGTTATAAGGTGAGAAACCCAAGCGCAGCCTCCACACACCCCAATTTCAGTCTCAAACTCTCTGCATCTCTTAACTCTCAGCCTCCAACGCTAATCAGCACACACACAACCCCACACACATAAGCTCTGTCCGTTTGCCCTCATCATCACTCACTCCATTCAAACCACCACAAAACATCGTCGCCATCACTGTGTCTCTGTGACTCCGCCGGCGCCATCACCCACCGATCATCGTCATTTTCCAGTTTTCCCCTCTTCAACTCCGATTCGTCGCCGCCTCCAATTCTCCTCGTCGCTGCTTCAATCGTCTCCTCAAAGAGGAATAAAGGACCGTCACTACTTCATCTTTGCTCAAGGACAATCGTCGCCGCCTCGTCCCCGCTGCTAACCCTTGCCGTTAGCTCACTCAGCCGTCTCTTCTTCTTGTTGTTCTTTTTTTTCACCCCCTTTTACCCCCTTTTTCACATGTGTGTGCTCAGATGTAATGTCCCTTGAAGAGTTGTGGTTGTCATTGCAGTCATTTTGAGAGAGCGAGTCTTGGAGGGTTTTTCTTTCTCCCTTGCATTTTTCCTTGTTTTAGAGAGGGTTTAAAAAATGCCCATGTTTCAGGGTTGCAAGAGGGACATGGTAGCTGGCTACGAGGGTGGAGGTGACGGCCGGATTCTAGATCTGGACACGGCGATGAAGGACAGTTTCTGATGTTATATGTTTAAACTGATTGTATGTTCAAAGTTCAAACTAATTATATTTTGTTATTATTTGAATTTTAATTTCTTGAATTTATGTTTGAATTGCGAAGGAATCATATGTTTAATTGTTAATTTGTTATGTCTTTAAGTTTATAATTTCATACTTTGTTGAAGACTGGTGAGAATTCAAATCGCAGGGGCTTCATGTCCTTTTTCAATCAAGCATATTTTTTTTTTTTCAAAATTTTTCATGTTTGCGGATATATCCGCACTCGGATCGGATTAGATACAAAGGTTAAAATTGCGGATATTGTATCCAATCTGATAAAATAAGTGCGGATCGAGATTTTGGTCAATCCGATCCGTGTGCAGCCCTAAGAATGATCCATGTGCAGCCCTAAGAATACGTTTTAAACTTGTTCTTGTTAACTATAAAACATGTTCGTTGTATATATAAATTTCTATTCGTGCACGAAATTGAATATTACTACCAGAACGAATAGAGAATTTAAAAGTAAACGAATAAGTTTTAAATATATAAATAGCAAACGAATAAGTTTTAAATATATAAATTTGTGTTCGTTTTTCACTTGGATGAATTTGGATGGCAAAAAGAGGTGTACACCTAGATTAATGGATGAATATATATAATAAAATTTATAAATAATAAAAAATTATGAATTAAAAAATTAAAATATTAATTTATTATTTTACCAATTTATTGTTTTTATTCTTTTTTAAATTATATTGTTCTTCTTGAAAATAAATACTAGATTACAGTGTGACATCAGTGTGGACGTAGGAACCGATGTTTTCTGTATTAACTTTCCACCAAAGGGAAGAGGATTAGGAAACATGACATCACATATTCACATTAGCATTAGCATTTAGCAAACTTTAAAAAAAACAAATGGTCCCTATAAAAAGTTCAAAGTCTAACACACATAATTCCAGTTTCTTTGGCGCGGTCCACCGCCTTCCACCTCATCAACGAACACTTCCGCAGGTCCGCCAGAGACTAAGAATCAATAATGTCAATTTATTCAGTAGTCAACCTCCAAAACCAAAACAAACAAACAAACTTTTTGACTTTCCATCCCATTTACCCACATACGTATTAACATCTATGATAATTTATGGAACCAATTAATCAACTAAGCCCTCAATAATTCGCTTGTAGAATTATCATATCTTATCTTATTCTATTAAATTTTAAGAGAGAGATTCGTAATTGACAGCTGCGTGGAACAAAAACATTGTATTTAGAAATACTATTATTATTTTTTCAGCCATTAATAATCGAAGTTAAGTGGTTAACTCTAACCATAAGCAGAAGCAAGAGCAACTAACAAACTGAAGCCCAAAAAGGGAGAAAAGGTACTGAATCCTAACTATGAAGATGGGGATAACAGGGTGCGGTGCTGGTGGGTACATGGACGACACCAAGTTCAACAGACCCATGCCATGGATTGGGATATACATAGCAGCAGCTTCCTTTGCTTGCCTTATAGCAGTAACCGCAGATCTAATACACGGGATTCGAGGCCGCAAATTCTGGTTCCCTTCCAAATACTTCTGCCTCAACGCTACTTCCTTGACCATCATCGGCGTTGCTCTTAAGCTTTCCGTCGATCTCAACACTCCCATGCCTCGCCGCCATGACCAGCTCTCTAAACTCAGCAGCAGCGCCTTGATCTGCACAATCATTGGTCAGTCGTCCTATGCAAGTTTCTTTAATTAGTTACAAAATTCTGTTACCGTTAGCTAGTTAGTTACAAAATCTGTTATAGTTAGTTGTGGAAAGCAGCCGTTGTATTTTGCAGTTACAAATTTTGTTATGGTTACTTATAGAAAGTATGAATCTTATTATGGATGGTTGATTAATTCGCTTTGGATAGGTAACTCCATGCCTTCTCTCGGTGTCACGGACAACAAAGAGACGATGATGAATGTTGTGGCCATGGGAATACTTGTGATCACCATGATTGTGAACATCTGCATCCAATTCGTTACCGGTGTTATCTATGTATTCTGGGTAGAACATGCTGTCATCATGCTTCTAATGCTCATTCTCTTGATGACAATGTTCTCCTCCGCGGTGGCTATCCCTAAGATGAAGCATTACCTGGAGATGAAGTATGAGATGAATGAGGAAGCACTAAAAGAAAGCGCGAACCGAGTAGAAGAGGCCGAAGCGGAAGCCAATAACCAAGTTATCAACAGTCTTAGAGAAGAACTGATGAGGTTTTGGATGATGGCACACACTAGCAGCCCCCAATTTGTTCTTGGAAGGTCAGTGACGTGCACTGCATCAGGCGCTTTCTGTCTTCTAAGTACAATGACCTTAGCAGAGGCTATGCTTAGGTCTTATTTGATGCCATGGTCCTTTAGATTCTGCAATGGTCATAGTGATTACAAATGGTCCACCATAATGATTCTCATAGTTCAGGTTGTTGCAGTGGCAATTGGTACTATTTCCCCTGCTTTTAGATGGTTCACTGCTGTAAGTTATAGATGCCCAGTCTTGAGAAATAGGAGTACTAAGAAGAGATTACAAGTAGAAGGATATTGGACTGATAGGCTGATTCTAATGAAAGAAAGCCCTCTTGGTTTTCGAATCCGGAATAGGCAGTACAGAAAGTTAGCTCATGATGCAAAAGTGATCATATTTAAGTTCTTGATTAAACTGCAGATAGGGATTGTTCTGATGTGCAAAGCAACACAGTGTGTTTCTGTGTCCTTCATGTGCATTGGGTTGGCAGGTTGTGACGTTTTCAGGAAGTTAAAGTTCAGGTTTAATCACAGTGTGTCAAACATTAGCAGTGGGACAGAGTCAAGGCCGAATGATCTGAGGCGTTTCGTTCTTCATCTTGAAGGTGAGGAAGAGCTAGTTGGGGTGATGATGAAAGACAACCGTGACGCCACTAATCATTGGTTTCAAGCTGGAGAAAAGAAGGAGCCAAAACATTTGATTGAGCTAATAGAAAAGTGTTCAATCTTGGAAGGGTTTAAGGGAGTGGCAGCATTTGACAGTGAGCAAGTTGCCCCTTTACATTATGCAGAAGCTCCAAATAGTTGGTCACTTCCTTTGGTAACAATAGCAAGCATAATGGTGGCAATTTCAAACATTGATAGGGATAAGGTGAGAAATTTGATAGATGCTATAAATGAAGGGCTTCACTATGTGAAGTTCATAGAAAACACCTTGGACAAAGAAAGACAATTAATCAAAGTGAGGATGGCAGCTGAAATAGTATGGCTTGGAGTTGATCTATATCATAAGTGGCATGATGTGGATCTTCATAAGCTTTCTCTTCAAAGTGAGAGCCCCAAAGAGACATTAGAGAAGCTCAGCGAAGCTGCGAAAACCCGGTATCACAAGTTCAAAGCCAAATATAACCATATATGCATTAGGGTATCACCTTCATCATGGCCCATCAAGATATTGGCATCTAATTCCATGTACAGAATAAGTAAAACCATTCTGTTGAATCTTGAATGCACGAGAGACTATAGTTCAGAGAGGTTGTTTGAATCACTGAAAGGAATGATCTGTGATATATTGGGTGCATGTCTCACTAACTTGCCTCATGTTATATCCACAAAGTGCTTGAATAGCGCCATTGAAGAGAGGGAGGATAGTGTCAGATATGCAGTTCATGTGCTTGGTAAGACCAAGAAGATCATAGAAATGCTAGAAAAAAGAGCATTCCCTGTCTTGGATTTCTGCAAAGGGACCAATATTGAAGACTGGCGGTTGATGCATAAGCAGAACAAGTTCTTGCCGTGTGATCCTTGTTCACTGAAGAATGATACTCTAACGGATCCTGAAAAATCAAGTGACTGTCAGCTAAATATTGATTGAGAACCAGAAGAACTGATGATTTTGCAATTTGGTATTGAAATAGTGAGAGGAAGAAAAAAATGTACAGTTTTTGTTTATGGTGACTTGTAAAATAGGTTAGTGACTAAACAACTTTTGCTTCCAATTTTCTGTACCGATGCCTTGTAAAACTATCTCCAAAAAATAGTTAAATGCATGAAAGGAATGTTCAAGTAAATATATAGATAATCAAATTAATAGAGAAAATCCACACTTTGACATAGTCAAGAAAATTTTTCAATCAAGACAACTTATTCCAAAGGAGCAACCGCAGAACCACTTACTTTCAGTCAAGTAAAATTTTCAATCAATGATGTCTTTGTTTTTTAGTAGTGTTAGATAATGAATGGAATATCAGTAAAAAAAATTAGCCAATAGACAGATCATCTGAAATAGTAAGGAACAAATCATCCGAAATAACATAAAATAGATCCTCCAAAATGATAGCACTAGCTCAATGATGTGATAAATGACATTGTTGGCTGGTTGTTAGTTAAAAAAGTATTGGCATCAATACTTTCTCTGTATAAAAGAATTATTCAGAATTTGAGCTTGTGGTGGGTTATATCGAATTTATAACTTACAAGCCACTGAAAAATACTAGTGTTTCAAATTTTAAAAAAAGTGTGAAGTACCTCTGCAGCATAAGGAGAGTATCTCTTTTTAGAATTTGTCCTAGGTGAAGAAGTCTTACATACTAAAATAAAACCACAAAACAACTACAATTTAACCTGTAAAGACTATTTCAAAAGCTTGAATCAAAAAGGGTAACACAATTGAAAATATACAGCAAATCCTTCTTTTCTACATAAACTGTTCACGTTTGTCGCACATCTACTTGTCAATGATTCAACACTGTCATCAATCATCTGATAGTTCCATAGATGTTATTCCAACTGGTACATTCATATCCGTGAATGAAAAAAACGTAAAAAACTAAAAAAGTGACAGCAGATGATTTTGGTCCGTCTAAAAACACATAAAATCCCAGTTTATTATTTCCCACCTCATTTGGCGGGTCCGCCATGTCAATTCATTCAATCAAAGCTCCATAAACAAACATTATTCACTACTACATCCTTCCATAGCACCCTAATAATCTTGTACAGTATACTTGATAATTTATGTTAATTAGCAACACATGTGCATGCATCCATCCCAACAAAAACAACTCTTTGTTTTGGTTGTGATTCAAAATTTATACGCTAGACTTCATTATTTCTGTGCTTTGCGTGTGACCCTATTAGGTGTGAAAACACATGGATGCATGGACACCTAGATATATTCATATACTTTTTTTTGGTAGAAAATAAAAATTACAACTAAAACAAATTAGTATGATTCCTAATCAATAAAATCATTAGCTTCTCTTATAAGTTATAATTATATATCCTTAGCAGAAGAAGCAATATAAACTAAGTAACAAGATGGGAAAAGTTGGGTGCAACGTTGATGGGTACATGGAAGATGACAAGTTCAGCAAACCAATGCCATGGATTGGAATATACATAGCAGCAGCATCCCTTGCTTGCCTCATAGCAGTAACCGCTGATCTCGTCCTCGGATTTCGCAGCCGAAAGCTCTGGTTTCCCTGCAGGTTTTTCTGCCTCAATGCCACCACCTTGACTCTCATTGGCGTTGCAGTGAAGCTTTCAGTGGATCTCAACACTTCCATGCCTCAGCGCTCTGACCAGCTAGCTAAACTCAGCAGCAGTGCATTCATCTGCACAATCATGGGTAATATTGCAATATTACTAATTAGCAAGTTAGTTAGGGTAGTTACAAATTCTGTTATATGCTAAGCTAACAAATCTTTATTGGGTTTGCGTTAATTTTTGCATAGATTTTTTTTCTTTTTTTATTTGCCATATGCTAAAACTCTTTCTTTTGAGTTGGACTGAACTTTAGACCTTTAGGTCTTCGAGGTCCTGGTATGTTATAAAAGTATAAAATCATTTCCTCCACATGAATGGTTATACTTCTAACAATCGTCCTGTTAAATTTAGGAATCAAATTTTTGCTGTATTTGTTTGTGTGCATAAATGTATGGGATCAAAATCTCTTAATTTTTTTTTTCTGATTCAAGATAATGGAGCTTTTCTCAGATTAATCTGGATTACTGATAATTCTCATTTCCATTCACTTTAATAGGTAACTCCATGCCTTCTCTTGGTGTCACGGACACCAAAGAGACCATGATGAATGTTGTAGCCATGGGAATACTTGTGATCACCATGATTGCAAACATCTGCATCCAATTCGGTACTGGTGTTATCTATGTATTCTGGGCAGAACATGTTGTCATCATGCTTCTAATGCTCATTCTTTTGATGACAATGTTCTCCTTAGCCATAGCAATTCCCAAGATGAAGCATTACTTGGAGCTCAAGTACGAAACGAATGAGGCCATGCTTAAAGAAAGCTCAAGCCGAATGGAGGAGGAAGCCACTGATCAAGTTATCAACAATCTTAGAGATGAATTGATGAGGGTTTGGATGATGGCACACACTAGTAGCCCCCAATTTGTTCTTGGAAGGTCAGTAACATGCACTGCATCCGGCGTGTTCAGTCTTCTGAGTACATTGGGATTGGCCGAGGCAATTCTTCGGTCTTACTTGATGCCTCGGTCCTTGAGATTCTGCTCTGGCGAAAGCGATTATAAATGGTCTACCACATTGATTCTCATAGTTCAAGTTGCTGCTGTGGCAATTGGTACTATTGCACCTGCATTTAGATGGTTCACTGCCATAAGTTATAGGTGGCCAAATGTCAGACATAAGAACAGCAAGAGAAGATTTCAAGTAGAAGGGTATTGGATTGATAGACTAGAACTAATGAAAGAAAGGCCTCTTGGTTATCGAATTCAGAATCGGCAGTATAGAAAGATAGCTCATGATGCAAAATTGCTTCTACTTCATCTCCTGATTAAAATGCAGGTGGGGATTGTGCTGATGAGCAAAGCAACACAGTTCATTTCAATATCTCTAACGCGCTTGGTTTTGGTTTGTTGTGAACCTTGCAAGAGACTGAAGTCCAACTTTAGTAACAATGTATCAGGCATTAGTTCGGGGGCAGAGTCAAAGCCGGATCTAAGGCGCTTCGTTCTTCATCTCGAAGGTGAGGAAGACCTAGTTGACGTGATGATGAAAAACAACTGCGATGCGACTAATCATTGGTTTCATGTAGGAGAGAGGAATGAGCCAAAACAAGTGATTGAGCTAATAGAAGAGAAATGTTCAGTCTTGCAAGGATTTAAAGGGGTGGCAACATTTGATAGTGACCAAGTTCTGCCTTTACATTCTGTGGAAGCCCCATATGGCTGGTCACTTCCTTTAGTAACACTATCTAGCATAATAGTTGCACTTCCAAACAGCAATAGGATCAAAGTAAAAAACTTGATAGGAGCTCTAAATGAAGGGCTCCTCTATGTGAAGTTCATAGAGAACAACTTGGACAAAGATGGAAAATTAACTAAGGTGAGGATGGCAGCAGATATTGTATGGCTTGGAGTAGATTTATATGATAAGTGGTTAGATGTGGATCTTTATAAGCTCTTTCTACAAGGAAAGAGTCCCAAAGAGACAATAGAGACACTAGCTGAAGCTGCAAAAACCAGGTATGACAAATTCAAAGCAAAATATAAACACATATGCAATAGGGTAGCACCTTCATCATGGCCCATCAAGATATTGGCATCTAACTCCATGTACAGAATAACCCAAACAATTCTCTTAAACAATGAAATCATGAGCTCAGAGAGATTGTTAGAAGCATTATTAACAGAAATGATATGTGATATATTGGGTGCATGTCTCACAAACTTGCCCCATGTTATATCCACAAAGTGCTTGAACAGTGCCATTGAAGAAAGAGAGGAGAGTGTGAGATATGCAGTTTGCATGCTTGGTCAAACAAAGAGGATAATAGAGATGCTAGAGAAGAGGACATTTCCTAGCTTGGACTTTAGCCGAGGGACAAACATTGAAGATTGGCGTTTGATGCATAAAATAGAGGCACTAGATAATGACTAAACTATTATTTGTAAATCTTTCTTTTTCTCATCTTACATAGTTTCAATTCCTATCTTGTATTTTGTAAGAACAAAAACTATATATACACGTTAAGCCCTTCAATGGTGAGTATCCTTTTTTTTTAACCTCTAATGTTTGTAATTTTCTTTAAAAAATAACGTTTAATTTCATTTAATTTTGTCCTTAACGTTTGCAATTTGTGTCAAAACTACTCTTGAATGTTTTCAATTTTGTCCATAATATTTTAGACGGAGTTAATACACAAAGTAATTGGAATCTTCTACAAAGAATGGTTGGTAATGCGAACAAAGCTTCGGAACTTTAGATGCATATCAAGAACAAAATGCTCCCAAACTCGAGAAATTTCAACCTGTTACTATAATTTTAAAGACAAGATGGTGAGTGTTTTTGTGAACTCAAAGCATGGCTAGCCTCTCTATTCTTCTTCTAGTTCAGCTTTTTATCTTCTCTCCTTCGGATTCTCCATCAGGAAGAAGCTCGTGTGTATGTGTGGGAGGTGTGTTGGTGTTGGTGTATGTATATGTTAACAAGTGTGACTACTCAACATATATTAAAAAAGGATGAATGGGGCACCAATCCTCGTGGCATTGGCCAGAAATCCACTCCAAGTGATGGGGGTCGTGTACCTTCAAGAGTCGGGACTCCCGGCGTGACTAGAGGCTCCGATAGTAAAGGCGGATTAATATGGATGTGTTTAACAAGGGGTGCACCGGCTAAGTGTCACCAAATAAGGATTGGGAATGGGAAGTTCTTAGGGTGGGTTTGGTAAAGCTTTTTGGAAGGGTGCTTGTGCTTTTTAAAAGCATAAGCACCTTATTTTGTGTTTGGTAAATCAAAAAGACGACGTGCTTGTGCTTGTAGCTTTTAAAAAATAGGGGTGCTTTTGAAAGCACCTAAGGAGGAGCTTTTCAAAGATGTCTTGTGCTTATCAAAATTAAAAAATCTAATATAACCCTATTTAATAATAAATATTCGCATTTATTATTACATTTATATCTATTATGGTCATTTTAAATTTTTAAGTCATTTTACCAAACACAATTGTTGTTGCTTGTGCTTATTAAAAGACTAATTTTATTTAATTTTACCAAACACACCTGCTACGACTTTTAAAAAGCTATCTTTTTAAAGACAACTTTCATAAGCTATTTTTGAAAAGTAAAAGCTTTACCAAACCCACCCTTAGTGGTGCAATTAGTCTTAGGTGGTTGAAATCCCGGTGGCATCTTGATATGATTCTATCCTGTTTTATTAAGATTTGATCCCTATTTGCTCTATTGGGCCTTTCTCTTAAGGCTTTGTTCTGAGTGGACCGGCCCGGCCAGTCCATAACAAATATATGAAAAATGAAACAAGGATAAGAGAAACACCGGTCAAGGAGTAAAAATTAAACTCTTGACATTTTCACATTATCAACCTCCCATAATTTGTTACCAATTTTCTATCATCTTTCACATTTGAATGAAGCTACCAGGCATGCACTCATAATCATTCCACTTCAGTTTTGTTCACTTTCCTACACTATAGTATTCTGAATCTTACAGTGACAAAAGAGCAACGAAAAAACTATAAATAAAAAATATCGAAAATATAAAAAAACTTGGAGCGTCTCAGTGATGCAATGGGCAATTTATTCCAAAGACATCATACTAGGTTCAAGGATGCTCAGGAAAGGTCGAAACATTTCATGAATCATGGCATGGACAATTACTAGTCAAGCATGTAAATTCTAGAGGCTATGTCCTGAACTAACCATTCAAATCCCTCAAGCAGACCCTCGCCAGTGTATGCACTACAGCCAACTATCTTCCAATGCCGAGATTTGTCCATGGCTTCTAAGTTAAGCACCTGAGCCGTTAAAGGACATTATTAAAAACCAAACAATAATATATTAGACTAGGGAAAACTAGCTTGATTTATAAGAATACAGTGCCAGAGACTTAAGCTTTTCATGATTATGATTGATGCTTACAATTGAAGTGACTTAGAGCACCTTTACTTTCCAAACTCACTAACAAATGCCAAATACCCTAATCCCCTCTTCTCCTTATTTTAGTCACTAAGTTCCCCTAACTAAGTCAACTAATAGGATTATACTGTTAACAGAGAAGGCATATTCCTTCACATCCTACCCAACCACATTGCGTAAAATGCAAACTAAGAAAAAATTCAGTGCATTAAAGGTTAAAGATGATTTGAAACTTGTTCTCAGACAGATGTCAGTGCAGACAATGTTTGCGCATAGAAGTTTAACTACAAAAGAGAGCATTCGAGAGAATAAATACAAGTTAAACTATATAAAACTGGCGAGGGAGGCTATAAAAAAGTTAAGTAACCAATGTAGTTATTGCTTAGAGATGATAAAATTAAGTTTACCTTAGCTATCTCTTCAGGCGTAAGTGCACCTTTAATGTCTTGTTTATTTGCTAGTATTAGTAAGGATGCTCCAGATAGCCTCTGTCACAAGAAAAACCAAAGAGAATTGAGAACATTAGAAACAATTGAGAAATGTAGGAAGATAAGGGAAAAACAGTTATGAGTTGAGCCCCCAAATTAGTAACAATAAGAGATAGTGAGTCATTGTCTTGATAGCCCTAATGACTCACCACACTTCTGCAATTAAATTAAAGGAGCAAGAAATTGTAGGGGAAAAACAGCCAATCAGAAGAATACAAAGGATTTCATGTTATTCATGGGCAAAAATCTGGAAGTATTATTCACTTAGCACAAAAATCGTGCTTAGTTAAAAGCACTAGCAAAAAGAGAAGTTTATGCAAATTAAAAATAAATGGAGATGATTTGATACATCTTAAAATTATCAAATCAATATCTTTAGTTAAGCAAAATAGATATCGCTTTGTTTGAACAGAAATCAGACCTCTTCTTTTAGGAGGTTATCTAGCTCCATTTTGCAATCATCCAACCTTCTTAGATCTGAACTGTCAACTACCCAAACCAAACCATCCGTTTGCTCAAAGTAGTTTCTCCAATACGATCGTATTGTTTTCTGGCCCCCAACATCCCATATATTTAGGGTGTACCTGCCATTTTCAAAGTGTTTACATGCCTTAACATTGTAGATTATAGTACATTTAATTATTGTAAGATATGTAGCAAAACAAAGGGCACAAACAAAAAGAATAACTGGAAAAGTGAAATATACTTCCAAATAAATTCTAAAAGGAAATCTTTCATTGCACTTAGAATAAACCACAGCCAACAACCGAACTAGAAATGGATCCAACACAATTTTGGGATCATGGAAACAGGACTGCCATCATCTAAGTCATAACTCATAATGCTAAATCGCAGTTCAAGTAAATGTAAATTTTCGTTATGCAACTGTGATTCCATTTCCCATTCAGCATCACAATCAATACTTGCATGATTGAAACTCACTTATTTTCTCAACTACAATCCATGTATGTCAATCAGAACGTGTAATCATTAAGTTTGACAATCCTCTCTTTGTTCTATGCATGACCGTGAGAACTAAGGAAATTGGAATGTTGCAATGGCATGTCCATTAAACACAGCAGCAGCAGCACTCAAATCTAGAAAAGATTAATATCATATTATCATCTAAGTATATTTTGATCATACTATCAAACTTTGATGGTTGTTTAGAAATCTCATGACTATTCCAGAACCATACATGAGATTTTCACCATACCTATCAAACTAACTTCTTTCCCCAATTGTGTAGTTTTAGCTGTGATATTTCACTCAGCAGTGAAACATTTCCAAAAAAAGAAAAAAAGAAAAATCAAATTCTTTCCCTTCAAACAAAAGAGTAATGCTACCAAGGGGTCACAAAACTCATATCTAACCCTAAATGGTGACTATAGTAATATTCACTCATTCTCATCCATTTCTCCCCTAAGAAAAGTAGTTCATAATATAGCTAACAATAATTGGAAGATAGTAGAGTGAAAATAAGAAGAGAAGTGCTCACGTTTGGTAGGTGATAGTTTTGATGTTGAAGCCAAGGGTAGGGCTAATGACGCTAGTGTCCTCCCCGTTAATCTTCAAAACGATTGTTGTTTTCCCAGAATTGTCCAATCCACTGTATAATAGTATGCAGCATTTCAATTCAAGAAAGTAAATAACAAAAAAAAAAAGAGAGAGAGATCGGAAGAGGAAAGAAACTCACACCATAAGAATTCGCATTTCCTTCTCTTTCCTCTTGATCTTACGAATGATGCTGAGAAGCCCCATCGACAAGAGAAAAAGCTCGAAACTCTGCTGGTAGAGCCGAATCGAAGGCAGAGTGAGAGCGGAGCCGAAGAATGAGAAAGAGAATGGCCTTGGTGAGGAAGAAGCGGCGGAGCTAGGGTTTCCAGAGAGAGATGAATGTGGATGGGTTTTAATGTGAATATAGTCAATATACTAAACTATTGAGGCACTTTTTTAATTATTGGGGTTATAAAAATAAGAAAAATGGGGTAAAATTTATAATTATATAAACCTTTTAATTCAATTCAGGTATCGGAAGAACGAGAATGGAAGCCCTGGCGGAACTGGAACGAGTTCAAAACCAGCTCCTGAAACGCATCTCGGAGCTTGAAAAAGAAAACCAAGACAAGTCCACTCCGTCAACTGATTCCGCTACCGTTGACGACGCTGACACGGTCACTCGGCTTTCCTCCATTTTACACTCTAACGGCGTTAACGACTTCTCGTTCAAGAGGGTCCCACCTGATTACTACGGGTGGTCCCTTGAAGCTCGACGCGATGCCCTCTCTGCTCACTCCATCCACCATCTCTGCAAAAGCATCGTTCTGGTATTTAAAACTATTTACTATTAAATCATTTTTTAAATTAATTAATAATTAATTAATTAATCTTGTTATCGTGCTTCACTTTTCAGGTTAACACGCAAGCGCCCGCGAATGTCGTTGATTGTAGCGATCGCAAGAACTCCAAGTATTATGTTGTTGTGGTTCAGGTGCAGTATAATTATTGTTTATTAATTAATTTGGGGGAATGAATTCGTTGCTGTTAGGATGTTAATTTGTCTTTAATTAGGGCTTTGTTTTGTTTTGCAGTACACCGCGCGGTTCAATGCGGAGGCTGTAAAGAACTTTCTGTATTCTCTCAACAATGGAAGTATAGCGAAGAAGAAATTCAACCGTAAGCTATTTTGTTTTTGCATTTGACGTATGTCTATTTGTGAAGCTCCAAAGTGCCTCACCTTTTCCGTTAATTTGTTTTGGTTATCTTGAGATTAGCATAAGATTGTTTGAATGTAATATGTAGAACGTGGTTGTACTGGAAGGAAAAAACCAGTGTGTTAGTTATATCAGTTGCAAGTTGTTTAACTTTATACCATACTTATTTGTCTTGAATTAATGCTCAAATTGGTTCTAAAGTTACATCCACGCTTCAATTTAGTCCTCAGAGTTTCAATTTACTTGATTTAGTCCTCCAACTTGGCAGCCTGACATGCTGAGATAGATTGACCGCCACCGCGCTAGACTCTCTAACGGCTATTTGACGTGACAATAGAAACTTTTTACCTTAATTTGCCCCATAAGAAGCCTTTAAAACCCTAAAGTGAAATTAGGATTAGGCTTTTAAAGGCTTCGTAGAGAGTTCACTGTGGAAGCTGTCAGTTCATTTAACAGTTTTCTGACGAAAACAAGCCAAGGAGCTAAGTTGGGGGGACTAAATTGAGTAAATCAAAACTTTGGAAATCATATTGAAACGTGAGTGCAATTTGACCAATTTGAGTATTAATTATTTGTTTCCTCTCTATATTTTGAGATTTGAAAGTTTTACTTATTGTATGCAGTGAGGCTGGCTCCTGAGCAGACATCAACAGACTTAACTGGATATGGGCACAATGCAGTGACTTGTATTGGCATGAAAACTGACATTCCGGTAAAGACTCAACCTCTTGATTAAATATTAATATAGCAACATTATGATAGCTGCTGAGAACAAAATATTGAAATTTGACAAGAATATAACTCCTTATACAAGCTATTTAAGGCTCGGTCCAAGTTGTTACGCCTTGCACTTGGATTCATAATTGGTTCAGACAGGGATCGGTTGTTAACGGAATATGAAATCTGAATGGAATAATTAGTACTTCATCCCCATCCCATGTTCAAGCTAACGATGTGATATAGCTTGTTACATGTGCCATTTACGAAGATTGTTTTCCTCATTTTGGTTGATGTTCTTTTGATGTCTTGGACTAGCAATACAGCGTGAAACCCTTTTTCTAATTATCTACAACAACAATAGGTCACAACCTCTTATACTCTTCTCTAACATATTGGGTGTCCCTTCCATATGATCTGATGATCTTTCCAATCTTTCGTCCTTCCTGATATGTGTCTGGTTTGAAACTCAAAAATATGCGTGTCTCTTTGTCTAAAATCCATGTCTGGATTGACACCAGAAGTTCTGTATTATTTAGGATGTGGTAACAATTAACCGCTTTTTGGAACTATGAACTGTCAACGCGATTGATTCTTGTTGATCTTTTGCTTGTGCAAATAGCTGCCTAAAGATGCAACTTGTTGTCAAGGACATGTTTTCTTAAAGTTGAGTGGAATTTAAAACCATAGTTTTCTCCTTGGACAATGATCAAATTTTAGACATTCCTTAACACAAATCTGATCCTTTAATAGTTTCAAGGACCCAAGGTCCATTATTTAATTTAAAACATATTTTCTGTTTGCATTATATTCTAATCACAATCCATTCTCTATTACATTTAGATAATGCAATGCAGTATGTTTAGGAATTACCCTTCAGCTTGTTCCTTTATTTGATATTATGCACTTATTTCAGGTGATTTTGGATGAAGCTATTGTAAAACTGACCCCGGATTTCTTCTGGTTGGGTGGCGGTGAGGTTGATCTTAAGCTAGGAATCAGGACATCGCAGTTAATCAAATTTGTCAACCCCTTTATTTTCAACTGTAGCGGTAGTTGATTTTGTTACACAAAGCAGTCAGCATAAGTAACATCACATAGAGCTTCACCATTTTCAGCTTCCCATTGTTGATTTTTCATTTGAAGTTATGTGGTCTGCATAAGTGACTATCCTGGTGCTTTATAGAGATATGGTTGCAGTCAGCATCATGGCTTCCTATGTTAATTTTCTTGAAGGTTATTAACATCATTAGAGACAAAAAGAAAAGGGTGAGTATCCTTTACTTTTTCATATGATGCTTTCATTGGGCGCGAAAACCAAAAGATGTTTCACCTGTGTATCTGGTATGAGTTGTGAGAAACCTAACTTATAAGGGCTTAATATTTAAAAGGGTAAATAATTCAATCATAAATGTTATTTTTTAAAAACATTTAAAATGTAAAAAATGTAAAACTTTTTCTATATAGAAATTAGGTTTATGATTTAGGCCTCCAAATTATTTTTCTTCTCATATTGGTGGTGCCAACTGCCAACTCATTACTTTGTTTGTTGAGATAATGCCCAAAAGAGGTAAAAGAACTATTATGGTGTCCGGAGATTAATTTCAGTAACATTAATAGTGTAATTGGAAATTGATGGATCAGTGACATTAATTAGAACTTCATTTCAGATTTTTCAAAATGTCACGTTGTCTTCATCTTCTTTCTCCCTGTATAATTTGGTGACCACTTTTTTACTCATCTACTCTTGTTTGAGAAACTAATTTCCTGAATATGCCTGTTTTGAAACTATCGATGCAGCTGTCCCTGTTTTTGACGATGCTGACTAGGAGCTAAAGCGCTAGGCGCCTTCCACGTGGAGGTGCCGAAACGAGACGCACCCTCATTAACAGAAGCGCCAAAGCGGTAGGTGCCTCCCTAATGAAATCGTTAGAGGAGAAGGTGCCCCCATCCTACGTCGCAACACGTCTAGCAAGCTTTGTTTGCTTGCTCCCGAGTGAAAATAATACATGTTTAATGTAAATTTCAACTTTAAGGTTCAGAGTAAACAGACGACAATATAGAACATGTGTAACAATCACAACATGATGTGTTCAAAATTAAAAAGCACTAATTAAAACAAACTACAGTAACAGAAACGTGTTTAGACGAAAAATTAAGTCAAAAGTAACCACATGGCATAATGCAACACAGTTTTAAAGAACAAAATCAAGAAGGTGGAGGTTGCAGGGAAACTGGTAACTGGGGTATGGGTGTGCATATGGAAAATGCAGTGGGAAAGGTGGTGGTACAGCAGTGCTGCTAGATGAACTGCCAGCTGCTCCGGTATGAGGAGGTGCTATCGGATAAACTAAGTACCCTGGATATAGATATGGATGCTGGGGGAATACTGTTGTGGCGGATGTGGTGGTGGGATAGTCGCTGCTGGAGTGGACGACTGAGTGTCTTGACTAGATGAAGAACTCGGCTCATCGTCACGGAGTCTGGTACGATTAGCTGCTAATCCCGTGCGCCTATGTCGAGCTTGGCTACCAGGTTGTTCAACCTCCTCTGGTGGGGGCCGAACTAGTGTCTGTAATGGTGGCGCGGGATGGCTAAACTGATGGTGGAGTGTACGATCATACTCTCCTAATGCCTCTAAAATATCTGTGGTGGCATGGTGTACACCGGCTAATGTAAAGTCAGGCGGAGGAGCACTAGAAGAGGTGTGCAATTGCTCAACCATATCAACCTGCGACAATATAATATGAAAAAACCTATTTAAATTTATTTGACAAAAAAGAAAAATGAAAGTGCATAAGTTATAGATCGCTAACCACGCGGCCTAAAGTAGCTGAAGTTCGGCCTATCTATCTTCGTGTGATACGTCTATACCACTTCATATATTGGGATGTAGATGTCAAAGGTGAAACTAACGGTGTCCCTTGTTGAATGCAATCCCTGTGCGCATCCCACCTTTGAATTTAGTCCGCGTGGATAATGGGCCAATTATCATCGGTCTTGCTGGATAAAGTGATTGAGTGTAAGTGATCTGGCTGGTGTGATCTACCAGGAATAGGTTGATGTAGTCCGAGTTGCCGCATGACTCGATGTAGCTAGTGATATTCCACAATATGGAATATAATCAGGGGAACTAGTGAACGCCAAACCTCTGTCCCTTGAATGCAAAAATCAGGCACAGCGAAACCGGCATATGGTCTCCGGACAATCTGCAGTGAATAACATAATGTCAGATGTACATACCCAAATAAAAAAATTATTTGACATTGTTTACGGTAATACAATTACAGTTTTTACTTACCCCGTTAGGCTTCAATGTATCGAAGAAGTGTCGATAATAAACTAATGCATGTTGCGGACTATCAGAAAGCACCTTATGACTATACCACCTAAGAATAACATAGAATAAACAAACAAATTAAGTATATATTGCTATGAAGTTAAAGGAATGTGTGAAACGTTGGCTTACCTGAAGCCCAAAGGGCGTAATGGGAGTCGGTCCTCTGCATAAGCATGCAGTAGGGTAGGATCGGTGTCATCTAGTAATAGCAGTGCAATACCAGGAAATCGATGCCATGCCCAAAACTGGAGGATGATGCATGCTCCACTAACCTCCTTGGCAGAATAAGATGTGGCCTTGCACAGTTCTCTGTAAAGATAAGCG
This sequence comes from Stylosanthes scabra, assembly GCA_036250425.1. Lineage (NCBI taxonomy): Eukaryota > Viridiplantae > Streptophyta > Magnoliopsida > Fabales > Fabaceae > Stylosanthes > Stylosanthes scabra. The sequence goes on from JASCZI010271863.1 coordinate 309,031, forward strand.
AGTACCGCCGATCCCCAGCTATATGTGCCAGCCTCATGAAAATCAGCTAATAGAGGTAGGTACATAAGGTGAACGTACTTGCCAGAATGATCTGGACACAGAGTTCCTCCAATAAGCCTCAAGATATAAGGCCTCGCAAACTGCTCAGTGTACTCAAGGCTATCCTCGCCCTCAATAGGGGTACAGTGAAAATGATCACGTAACCATGGTAGAGAGATGCGTGCCCCCCTCATCTGATCCCTCAGCGGAATAACCCCTAGCAGTCTCTCGCATATGTCACTCCAATCACGAGCAGTGGAACCTGTAACTACTCTCCCATCAATTGGGAGTCCTGATATCATCCCCATATCCTCTAGGGTCACCGCACACTCCTCCGGTAGCATACGGAAGGTATGCGTCTCCGGACGCCACCTCTCAACAAGTGCAGAAATCAAATGATGATCAATAGGGTAATATCCCATGTGCGCAATGCCGATGAATCTGGCATGCTCTAAGTGGTGGAGTATGGATACTGGAGGATCATGATGCTTATCGAACCCTCCACGCTGTACAGAGAGGACACGATCTTGTGCCCCCTCCACACATGTTGGGAGACATGATATTCCTGTAACTCCAACACTCTAGTATCAGCGGCCATGACTGAGTACCTAACACATCATGAAGAAACACATAAGCGAATTCCAACAATGAATTTATACCGTAAATATAAACACAACATAAATAGTCTTACAGTGCCAAATTGCCACAATAATCCAAGTAACACAGCATAAATAGTCTTACAGTACAACTAATATAGCTGAATGTTCTCACGCATCTCAACGCATTATGCTAAATGTAAAACATAACATAAAAAGTCTCAACATAATCTAAAAAAATAACATCCACATTGCATCAAATTACAAATAACCATATAGCCTAAAAAAACAAATAACATAAGCTAAGCAGCATGAAATGAGGATGGTCCAGCTCCATCAACAGACTCCACGGTCTGAGGGCAACGCCTCCGATTGTGGTCGACTTCGTTGCATTGTGAGCATGTCTGACGGGATTGAGATTCTGTCCAATCCATCTCATTCCTGATCCGAGTGCTTTTGGGATGACCGTGATTCCTCCTAAGTTTCTCATCAAGTAAAAGCGTGTATGGTGGAGCTGCTGGCCACCATGACTCATCCTGAATTGGCTCCCATTCACCTCCGTACACCTTCAGCACGCTTGACCACTTATACACCTCATGGACAAACTGTTGTGGATCTACGTCATACCTAGTGCAAGCAGCAATTGCATGAGAACATGGAAAATGCAACGCTTGGAACTGGCCACAATCACAATATTGATTCTCTAAGTTCACGGTATACTTCTTTCCACCATCATTGGTCATTGGATTGTAACTCTCCCACACCTGAAACTTAGTTGTGGTGATGTCAAATCTGATAACATAATAAGCGGTTGTCTTCCTGCAGTTAGCTTCCCATACACTAAGGAAATCATTAGTGAACTCCCTCAACTCAACGGTCAACTTTTTAATGGCATTCTCCTTGGGCCTAACAAAGTACTCCACCAATTTGTAATATGTCATCTGCAGTAAGGGGGTAATGGGGAGGTTTCTGCTTCCTTTTAGCACTCCGTTGATGCACTCAGCTAGATTAGTTGTCATGTGCCCAAACCTAAAACTCCCATTGTGTGCAAGACTCCACTGTGCCTTGGTCATTCTACAAAAAAAGGCTGCCATCATGTCGGTGGTCACGAAGTTTTCAAACTCCGCATCAAATTCCATCTTATTTGCCTCATATCCTACCAATGAATAACAAAACATCAGAAATTATGCAAGTTTAACCATGAAAAGCTACGTGACATGAGAAATTATCATTTATTACCTAATGATATAAGTCTCGCCTTAAGGTTCGTGTTCCCAAAGGAGTTATTAAAGTTACTTACAACATGACGAAAACAGAACCTATGGTACGCATATGGTGGCACACACTCTTCGTGTGGATTACTCACAGAAGTAGTGATAGCCTTATGCCAGTCAGAAATCAGGCATATGCCTTGCTTACGAGTCACGTGCTCCCTAATGCAAGCTAAGAACCAACTCCACGTAGCCTTGGTCTCGATGTGCACAAGTGCAAAAGCAAGTGTTAAAGGACTCATGTTCCCATCTTGGGTGGTAGCAATCAACAATTTATAACCATACTTTCCATACAAGTGAGTGCCATCAATTTGAATTATTGGTTTACAGAACTTAAACCCATCAATGCATGGCTTGAATGTCCAAAACATTCTATTAAAAACCTTCCTTGAACTGTCAACCCGCCCCCTCAACAAAGTCTTCAATTTGGAGCAGCACAATTGTGCTAGGCATGCACATTTTCATTCCATCAATCCATCTCGGTAACATGTTATACAATTGATCCCAATCTCCAAAAACCTTCACAATCGCTAATTGTTTTGCCAACCAAGCTTTCTTGTAACTCACGTTGTATCCATATTGACCACAAATTCTCTCAATGACCAACTTAACAGGAATCTCGGGCTACACTCTAACCATGTCCAATATGGTATCACAAACCAACGTGTACCTTAGCTTATCATGGTTCTGCGATATGCTTGCATTAACACAAGTATGTGGCCGTTGTACCTCTGTAACTCCCAAGCATCTGACCACTTGCTACATATTGCTCTTACCCCCCAATTGCAACATTCTCCAAACTTTGGGCACTTCACAACCACCCTTTGTGAGTCAGACTGAACCACCTTAAAGGTTTGATGCCTCCTAATTGAATAGTCTTGCAAAGCCCTGGATTCCACCCATCCTCAGTTCGAATTTCATGAAATTCCTTCGCTCCATCCATAGCCTTCCAATTAATGTCAGAGAATCGGGAATTGGGTGGTACATGATATCTTGGTGGGCTAGCCACCAAAACCTGGACTTGCCCCGCGATATCCCCCACATTTTGCATCCCTTCACACGGTTGATCGGGAGCAATGTCTTCATCATCTCCCTCACCATACAACAGATCATCTTCATGGTCACTAACATCACTCAATATATCCTTCATAAAAGGATTTTCCTTATCAGGAGGATTCATCATACTATTCGATGTAGAATTGTCTGAACTTCTCTGTGCCGATGCCTGTGATGATTGTGTGTGAACAATTCGACCAACTAAGGGAGTTTGCGCCAAGTTATTGCCAATTTCAGACTCCACATACAAGTACATAGTTCTGAAACCATCGGAAACCGAATGTATGTCGAATATGCATGCAATGTCGTTGTCAACATCCACAAGCTGCCATTTCCCCGAATCAACCGCATGTGGTATGCGACATGCCATCCTGCCAATAACTTCATAGTCCCTAAGCCGAAGCTTCTTGTGAAGGATCTTCTTTTGATACTCATTGCTTTCGGTTTCGGTCCATTGTACGGACCATTGTTTTCTATGTTGTCATCGTCAATTGCACGGCCATTATAATGCACCAATGCAGTCAAAGGAGTCATGACTTATAATTTATCATACACAATATTCTTGAGCGATAGCACAACAAGCCTACGTCCAAGGTCACACAACGCAATTCAACTACAATCCTAACATACATAAATTCTAATTCAACATGGTAGCACACACTCATACATGTAGTCTGACTCATCATGTATAAACTATCTTTGGTTGTTTAATGATGCGTCACATGTATGAATGTGTGAAGAGTTAAAAGAACTATGCGTTCCCATATGCATTATTTCTTACAAAAATATTTGCCTTATTTAATGTTAGTTTTGATCAAGAACCATATCAGGAAGTAAAGTCATTTCTTATAGGGGGTGGTGCGATGAAGAAGAGGGCCGACAGAGGCAAAAGTCATGCTGAACCTTCATCCCCTCTCTGTCCCTCTACTGGTGGCCGAACTTCAAATGGAAAGAAGATTAAGAAGCTTGTGAAAATTGTGAAGGAGCTGATGGGTGAAGTTGCCAACTTAGTGGATCTACTGATTCGCTTTTCAAACGACCATCACAATCAAAAGCAAAGTGACCAGTGTGACCTCACCTAGACCAAGCAGCTCCTCGAGATGACCAATCAGGATCTCTTAGATCTTGAGAAAGACACCTACTTCTCTGAAGAAGAAGAAGAAGTAGTCATGCTGCAACTGCTACTTTATTATTATTGCAATATTTTGTATTTTGGATGACTGTAAAACCTTAACTTACTTTCTTGTTTCTTGAACTGTTAAAAGCTATATTATTTGCTTTATTTGTTTTTGATATTTGGATTTTAATTGTTGGATTGGAACTTATTTGGGATTAATTTGTTGTTTTAATAGTTACTAGTTATGATACCTAGTTTATTAGATTATTATTGTGTCATGCCTTAGTTTGTTTGTGCAAATTGCATATTCAGGGGAGCTCATGCCATGTTAACAAAATCAGCTAAATTTCTTGAACTCATTCTCTTTAGTCTTTAAAGCCGGTGCGTTTTCCATGCACTTCACCCTCGTACAAAAATGCCATTCAAATTAACTACTCTTCTCATTTCGCAAAAATGAGCATTCAAGAAGCGTAGACATTTGATGATGGTTGATGCCTACAAATAACCCGAGCAACATATTCTAAAGTTTATCCCTTGCTAAGGATCTAACTCCGTAGTGTCCAAAGGTAGTTTGGTGACCAAATAACTAATGTACAATATATTTTTTGACATAGTATATAATCAATCTATTGGTTAACTACAATCTATTATGGATGTTATTTATCTTTACCTTTCTAATTTTAACTTATATTTTTAAATATAAAGAATAAAAAAAATAGTGAGCAAAAGAGAGTAAATAATTAATTTTTTAGTGAGCTGAAACTCCATAGCCAAATTTAAATTACAACAATTCAATCAAAAGATTAATTAGTAAGAAAGGTAAAACATTTGAGCAAAGGATAAATTCTTATCCCAAGAAAAAATAGATACTATTAATAATAAATTTTAAAATAAAAGTTAAGACTGGAATAATTTTAATAAATTAGCATAATACCCTAAAAAAAGGTTGATGGCAACTGGCAAGAATGGTTACAAGGGGACAAATGGAGACCAAAAAAAAAAATTAAAGGGGGACAAATGGATCAAGTGTCTGAATTGCAGAATTGGTATTCGATGTAATAATTTTTTTTTAAAAAAAAAAATCTTAGCTGTGTCAATTATTCAACGTAATATAGACCATATGCCAACGATGCCTTTTAGAAATAATTAAAAAAATATATTTTAAAATTATTGAAATACTTTAAAATCATACTTCATTTTGCAAAAAAAAAATAAATAAATAAAAAAATAAAAAACTCATTTGCGCATTCTGGCTGTCCAAGGTCTCGGAAATTTGGTGACTAATAAATAATCAAACTCTGCCACTTCAAAACAAGACATTGTGTTTAGGTTAAAATAAAATTCCATAAAATGAAAAATATTGGAATAATTGACACTTGATATCGGTTGTAAACGGTATAAACAACACAAAAAGGAATAAAAACATCATACAAAATATGAAAATATTGTCTAAAGAAAATGAAAATACAATTTTAATAAGGATTAAATACTTACAAAATGACCTAGATGAGCAACTTTTTCTAAAAAAAAATGGCTATAGTTAAGTATGAGATAACTTAACGATTGTCCAGAAGGACTTCGAGGAAGGAACTAGGAGAGAATGTGCCTTACGAGGGATTATATTCTCGGCGGAACCGAAGGCTATAATCAAGAAGGAGATTGATGTGTGTAGAGAATAGTCCTAGAAGCTCAGAATAAGGATTATGAGATTCTAGGTCAAATATAATGATTAGGGTTAGAGAGTGTGTACCTTGAAGCAGGGGCAGAATTAAAAAACTATTGAGGGAAAGGCTAAAAATAATTTTACAATAGTATGTAAATTAAAATATAAAATTTAGGAGGGCTAAATAAAAAATTACATATAATTTAACAATAAAAATTAGATTTTGGGGGGGCCATTGCCCCCTTGAAGTATAGGAGGCTTCGCCCCTACCTTCAAGGGTGTTTCCACTCTGGTTCAAACAAAAAATTGGTATAAAATCAGTTAAAAAATCAATCTAATCAATAATTAACTGATGAACAGGTTAAATTAGACCGCTTTTTAATGTTAAAAACTTTTTTTTATTACTAATATTATATTTTAAATTTCTTCTATTATATTTAGAATTTAATTTTCATACACCATCATTGTAAAAGAGTTTTACACATACATTCAATCAGATGTTATCACATCAGCAAAAACAATAATTTTCAAGTTCACTACTTCTAAAGTCAAATAAATATTTTGATTTGATTGAACGATTATGTAAAAAATTTTTACACCGACGAATCATCAAAATTAAACTCTTATATTTATTATATATTTTAATAAATTAATCCAACTACGATTCAATTCCCAGTTCAACGAGCAATCGGTTCTCACAACCTTGAATAATAATCTCATGATAATGTAGTAAGAGTGGCGCATTGGAAAGGGTGGGTATAAGAATAATAAAAGCATTTGCGACAGTTTTGTGAAATGTAATAAATCACAAGATGCTACAAAACAAGATCAATTTGGAATTTTCTATAATTAGTAATCAATTTGGGGATCCTTCAATCCAAACCAAATTTAGTTGTGTAAAATTGTGTCACAAAATTAACTTATGAGATCATTTTTGGTCAACTGAAATTTGAAGAATAAAATTAAATCACACGTGAAATTTGAGGACTAAATTCATCAACAATTTACCACTTCCCTTATTGAAAGTTGAAACAGTAAAGTAGTCCAAGTTGAAACAAGGAAACATTTTAGCATGAAACAGGTTCTTAGAATTTTATATACATATCTGTACAAAACATTGAGATCAATGTTTCTGATATTAGAAGCATCATGAATTTTTATGAGGCAACCCAAATTGGATCATGCAGAGTAAAATCCATAACATTCTAGTGGGAAGTTAGGTCCCCAAAGGTGTTCTCTCCACTGTAAGTAACATAAAGAAACCCATCTTCATCCTTCTTCTCATCATATATGGCAGACATTATTGCTCCTGAAAATGTAAAAAATATTTTGCACAGGCATCCAATTATGCATAAAAGTGTTTAACTCGACCATCCACTAACATAGAAATCTTACATAAACAAGTATCTAATTGAATGATAGTATAAAACTCTCTTAATCCGAAAGTTACATGATTTTGCTGAAGCTTTACCTGTAGGTGGAAGGACATTATCCACAAATATAAAGATTGCCTTTTCTGCACTTAATTTGATCCTCTTTCTGATTACATAGACAAATTGTCCAACTGTCAGATCAGCAGGGACAAGGTACCTACAACAATAAGTTCATTAGTTTGATATCTTAAAAACAGAGAATATATGCTAAATTTTTACAGAGGAAATATTACGAATAAATAATATCTTTCTCCAATATATATATATATATATATCACATAAAGCTCTTCAAGAACCAACCCTCATATAATATCATGAATTATCAGTCATTCGTGTAAAACCTCATTAGTTGCTAATATCATCAAATCACTTAATTATTTAACAGATATTTGGATGAATCTAGCTATTGAATTATGTACAATAATCGTGTCAAAATTGCATAACCCATTTTACAGACAACAATGGTTAACTTCCAAGATAAAAGCTTCCAATGCAATGTAAAATTTGTGAAAATTTCATTCATACAGTAGAAAAAAATATTTATTGGAGCAAGCTTCTTGCATAAAAACTTTGCTTGTTATAATCACATCCATCGCAAGAAAAAATTCTTGATGATCCAGAAAAAGTTCCTATAAGAAACCCATTATTTTTCACCGGCCCATTACTTTGAAAGAAACAAAAAAATTAGCGGAAGAAACTAATTCGACATCTCCAGAGTACATGGTAAGTTTTAAGAATATCTTACTTTTTCTTGTCAATGCTTGGGATATCGCTTCTTTCTGCCTTCTCCACAATCACCTTCAGAAATATCCAGAGAAAATTTAGCACAACAACTAGAGATGCATCATTGATGTTCATATTCAGGTATCACAGATGCCACAGGCAGCGAGTAGGATTATAAATTAAACACAAATTGTTCTTGTCTAATAAAATATCACGCCTATTTCTGCCTGAAAAACTAAAATTATTCTATCTCTAAAGCTGAACTGGATATTCTTATTCATTAAATTCGCACGAGTGACCTGAATGATGCAACCATAATATTAAAACTCGAGTAGAATATAGTAAAGATTTTCAGTTCCATCAACCATATAATCGCACACAACTAAGAAGAACAAATCTGAAAGGCAAGGAAAGTAGCTTGAGGGCATAAGGCATTTTGTGGAAGTCCACAAATGCATAGAATCATATATAAAACTATGCGGTACATAGCCGGTCCCAAGCCCGGATAAAGGAGGAGGGTTGTGTAAAATCATTTCAACATTATCTCTTGAATATAATTTATTGATTCAATAATCTGAAGCATTCCGTAGTGAGTCATTTCACCTCCAATAAAAGATTTGCCCACAAAGACAAACCGATACTAGTAGAGACCACAATGAAAGAAGAATCAAAATTGTAAAAGGAAAAGCACTTGCCATGAAACCAAACCTCCAAACAAAGTATTTCCCATATTTTATAACACTACATGCTCACTGTCAAATATGTAGAGATAGGTACCTAACATGCAATTGCCACTATTAACCAAACTTTGCTCACTAGAAGGTTGTTAAAGAAGCAACAGATAACACATGTATGAGGCAAAAGCATGACATAACAGAAGAGAGAACTTTCTCTCTTACACAATTACATGATTCAACATCAGTAGCATTAATCTGCAGAGAAAAAAAATCAATTCGAGTTCTCACCGGGATACGATCCGGATATTTCTCCCTAATCCTAGCAGCCTCAGCTCTTCTCTTCTCTGAATACAATAATTAATCATTGCTTTGTAAATTAGCAACAACAAAATACACAATCAAAACAAGTATTCTTCACAAAGAAAGAAAGAAACCAGCAATATATACCAAGATCATGTTCTTGTTTGAAATAACTCTTTGCCATTCTTCCTGAACCTAGCATCCAACAAAAGTCAACTTAAGTATAACGAAACATGGAATTTCTAACAAAAAGGGCAAGTTACATCAATCAACCAAAAAACAAAGCACTATGCTTTAGAACAAAGAAAAGAAAAGGGAACCGTTAAAATTAACAAAAACAAAAATCCAGCAATAATCACTTAATCAAGAAAAAGATGGACCTAAATAAGTAAATATCAAAGCTTTCTTTATTTTTTTTTCTCTGGAATTTCCTACCAACTTCGCAACAACAACAAAAAAAAAATAAAGAAAAGCTCTAATTTGAGAAATTTTGTAGCAGATAAACATGAGGGTTCTGCGATGATGTAAGAAGCGGTGCTGACAACTGTGATCATCGAAACTCGAAAAAGACTCGAGTTTTGAGAAATTTAAAGAAAGATAGGTTAAGAAAGTTAGAACCTTGTTGGAAGAAGATCGAAGAAGAGAAAGAAAATCAACGCTATTTTGTTTTGTTTGTTTGATTGATGATGAAGACTCGCAAGAACTCCGTGCTTGTTGTGTATTACTATTTCCTTTAAGAAAAGCGTCTGCTTTGTTTACTCCAAACTCTATTTATATCAATTAATCAAACACTCCAACTGTTTATTTCAACAAGGTTCGGGGACTTTTTATTTCAATAATTATAGGTAAACAAGAAAGCAATTAAACCAAATTATTTATGGAAAAATGTAAGTAAACAATATTTTTTTAATTAATAAATCAATTAATAAAAATAGAATATTCGTAATTAATATTTATAGAACATCTATAATAAAAGTCATAAAACATCCAAAATTTAAAACAACTAATTAGTCAACTTTATATTTTTTAAAAACAGAATATCCGAAACATAAATAAATAAAACATTCAATTTAAATTGTTGACTGATATTGATTGAATTTTTATTAGTTACCTAGTATTGTTATTCAATTTATGCTAAATGACACAGTTGAACTTGATTGGTCAAAATTATTTGTTCAAATAACATTATTATTTTTATTTTATTAAATAAAAAATTCCTAAATTACAAATATAGATACAGCTAAAAAAGAGTTATCTACTAAAATTGTCCATAAATTTTTATTTCATCGACATAAAAGTCCTTGAATTTTTATAACAAAAAAATTGCACTCCATTTTTCTTAAAAAATGACGGAAGTACCCATTTATTACTTAACTATCATAACGTTAGCTAACAAAGGTATTATTTTTGTCCATTTTTATGAAAATTGGAGGGTGCTTTTGTCATTTTTAAATTTCAACGACATTTTTGTCCGTGAAAAATGAAAATTTATGATAAATTTTGGTCGTTAAATCGCTAAAAAAATTACAAATTTGTCCACTCATTACTTATCTCGTCGGCCGTATGGGTGGGAAAGGACCGGCTCCTCGACGGAGGCTCACGGCTCGGATCGTTTCAGGCTCGGCTCGTTTTATTAAACAAGTCATGCTTAGGCTTTTTGTAAAGCCTTTATTATTAAACAAGTCAGACCATAAACTTTAAAAAAGCCGATAAAACTCGTTGGGCCGGCCGTCAAATTATTTTTATAAAAATAAATTTTTCTTAGTTTTTTTTTTGTTACAAAATTTTTCTTAATTTAGACTTTTAACTACTCATTTATTTAAACCCAAAAAAGTAATAGTAAAAATTAAAAAAATAGTATGTATAGTTATATTATATTATATTAACGATTGATATATTATTGAATTATAATTTATAATGAATTATAAATTTTAGAATGTATTTAGTAAAAATTATTTTTATTTATGTGAGAATAAAGGAAGGCTAAGAGCAAACTTAGGGAGTAAAATAAGGTTTGCAAAGAGTTATAACATGAGAGAATTCAATAATATTTTGTAGGGAGTTTTTATAGGAGGATTTATTTTTGTTCATTGAAATTATAGCATAGATGATAATATATATATTTTATACATATTTCTGTAGCATTGTAATTGATAGCAACAAAATAAAATTCTCATTAACTTCATTTTATAGAGTTAATCAAAAAAAAAATCTTTCATATTGGTTTTATCTTTACAAAAGTATAGCGAGCGCATTATTGTGAATAATGTTTAATTTCATATTACGTTATGTATATTAGAAGTCCAAAATTCCACTACAGACTCAACAAATGGTATCGAGATCCATCATTATATTATTCATTATTTGAGTGGTAAAATTCAATTTTGAAATAATGGTTTTTACTACTGGTAATGTCAACGTAAACAAATATGAAATCGAGAAGTTCAATCGAAAAATTATTTTTCTTATTGGAGGATGCATATGAAAAATCTGTTTATATCACAAAGATTACATAAGGCACTAGCAGGAAAGGAGAAAAAGTCAGAGAATATGAAGGATGAGGATTGGAAAAAATTAGATCTTGATGCGAGGATTGCAATAATCTTATGCCCCGAGAGAGATGTTGCTTTCTTGGTAAATGAAGAAGTAACAGCAGCGGGCATCTAAGAAAAGTTAGAAAGTAACTTCATGACGAAGACTCTAACTAATAGGATCTACTTAAAATCCAAATTGTAGACATGCAAGATGGAGGAAGGCACCTCAATCCGAAAATATATCAAACTTAAAGGATATAGATGTGAAAGTTGATGATGAAGATTAAGTACTCATATTGTTACTTTCATTATCGAAGTCCTATGAAAATATGGTGCAGATATTGATACTGGTGGGTAACACTCTAACCATGGATGAGGCGAGGGCATCACTGTTAGCGGATGATATACGTAAGGTTTCCACAAGTGTAATGTCGTATCCAAATGGAATAAAGTATAATGATCAAGCATAGGGATTGTTCGCGCCTAGAAGAAGGACTAATGAAAGAGGAAAAGGTAAGCGTGGAAAGTCTAGACCAAAATCTAGACCTCACGCGAAGAGAACATGCTTTAAATATGATGAGCCTGGACATTTCAAAGCAAATTGTCCAAATAGGAAGATAACTTTCAAGAAACATAACAATGACAACCCAAAAGAATAGCAAGAAGCAAGTTATGTCTCAAATGATGAGGAGGACTATTACTTAATGACAGAACAATCCAATGAAATCTCCAGTAAGTGGATTATTGATTTAGGAGTCTCTCACCATATGTGCCCAAATAAAAAGTGGTTTACTACCTATCAAAGAACAAATGATGGGCACAGTTTTAATGGGCAATGATCATGCTTGCCAAACTGTGGGGTTGGGTTCCATAGGAATCAAGATGCATGATGGAGAGAACTTTAAAGGATGTAGACATATTCCAGATGGAGTAATGAAGGGGGTTTGTCACGGTAATCTTTATTCTCTTTTGGAAACAACAATTATAGGTGAGTTAGCAGTTGGAATCGGTGGAAGTAGAGATCAAATAGATTGCACGAGAATATGGTACATGCGACTTGGACATATGTCGAAAAAAGGTCTATCATTGCTTTGTGGATAAGATTTGCTAAAAAATATGAAGAAACCACAAATGGAATTTTGTGAATATTGTGTGTATGGAAAGACACACAAGGTGAAGTTTTCTACAAGCAAGCAAAAAACAGAGGGTTGTTAGACTACGTGCGTACTAATATTTGGGGTCTGGCTAAAGTTACTTCCAAGAGTGATTCCAGGTATTTTGTCACGTTTGTTGATGATTATTCTAGGTATGCTTGGGTTTACTTCCTTAAGCATAAGAATGAGGTATTCGACACTTTTAAGCAGTGGAGAGCAATGGTTGAAAAACAGAACAGGTAGGAAACTAAAAACTCTACGATCTGATAATGGCACAAAGTACACGTATAGGGCTTTCAAGGGGTTCTACGATTAAGAAGGCATTGTGAGACACTGGACAGTTAGATACACACCACAACAGAATGGAGTTACGGAAAGACTAAATTGTACGCTACTTGAGAAGGCAAGGTGTATGCGCTCTAATTTTGGCTTAGGCAGAAAATGGTGGGCAGAGTCGGTTGTTACAGCTTGCTACATAGTGAATCAATCCCTACATTCTTCTCTTGATGGAGACACACCTTATAAAGTGTGGTCAGGAGAACATGCAGATTACGAGAAACACAGAGTCTTTGGGTGCACAGCCTATTATCATGTCAACGATTAGCTTGATGATAGAGCTAAGAAGGAAATCTCATTGGGGGTATCCAACATGGGTTCAAGGCTATCGTCTTTGGAGTGTAAATGATTCTAAGTTTGTAATTATCAGGGATGTTACATTTGATGAACGATCTGTATGTGGTAGCTTTGTGTAAAGATATGGTGCTAGATGATGGTGATGTTGAAAAAACTTCAAATACTCAAGTGGTGGAGATAGAGTCTAAATACCAAGAAATAAACTCTAGTTATGTTCAGGTGGAGCATCCTAAAGTTACTCGAGATGATGAAGAGGATGAACTTGATCACGGGGAGATTCAGCGAGTAAATATACATGTATTATAACAGTAGCAACAGGAATTTTTGGCATCCACTAGACCAAAAATGAATTATAAACTTGTATATAAGTATGGGTCAGACAAGCCTCTAAGGCATTATGGACACGTAAACTTGGTAGATTTTGCACTCTTAGTGGAGGATGATGAGTTGGTCACTTTCAAACATGCTATCAAAGACAAAGATAGAGAAGATTTGTTGGTCGCCATGAAGGAAGAGATGCATCTCTCCATAAGAACAAGACATGGGAGGTATTTGCCCATGGGAAGATTGCTATTGGTTGTAAATGGGTGTATAAAAGAAAAGAAGAACCTACTAAGTCAGATGGAATAAGATTCAAAGTAGTAAAGGATTTGTACAGAAAGAATGTGCTAATTACAGCGAGATATTTTTTACCGTGGTGAAACATACTTCCATATGGTTGCTTTTAAATCTTGCCGCTCATGGTGATCTTAAGTTGGAAGAACTAGACGTGAAGACTGCATTCTTGCACGGTAACTTAGAGGAAGAACTCAACATATATCAACCTGAGGGTTTCAAGGTTGAGGGTAAAGAAAGTCAAGTGTGTCGCTTGAGGAAATCGCTATATGGATTAAAACAATCTCCTCAGTAGTGGTATAAGAGATTTGACTCTTTTATGTTAAAACAAGATTTTTCCAGAAGTAATTATGATTGTTTTGTATACATACGTAAGCTTCCTGGAGGTGATTATATATATTTTCTATTGTATGTGGATGACATGCTTATTACTTTTAAGAGCAATGTAGAGATAGATATGTTAAAGGTTTAACTTGATAAAGAATTTGAAACAAAAGATTTGGGTGATGCACGAAAAATATTAGGTATAGAAATTAAAAGAGAGAGATCAAGTCAAAAATTGTTCTTGAGCCAAAGATGATACATTGAGCGCGTTATTGAAATGTTTGAAATGAAAAATGCTAAACCAGTAGTAACGCCGTTGGCTCCACATTTTAGGCTTCAGGTAAGCAATCTCCTACAACAACAGAAGATAAGGCTTACATGGAAAATGTACATTATGCTAGTACAGTCGGTAGCCTAATGTATGCTATGGTGTGTACACACCCAAATATTTCACAGGCAATCAGTGTTGTTAGCATGTTCATGAAAAACTTGGGTAATGCACACTCAGAAGCAGTCAAGTGGATATTAAGGTACTGGAAGGATACCATTGAGACAGGTTTAAGCTTTAGTGAAAAATCACAACAAATTAGCGACATTCTTGATTCTGATTATGCTGGTGATCTAGATAGACAGCGTTCTACGACTGGCGATCTACTACAGAAGTTGAGTACATGGCAGTAGCAAAAGGGGTGAAAGAAATATTGTGGTTAAGGGGTCTTTTAGATGATTTGGGGGTGAAGCAAGATTTTGTGAATCTTAGTTGTGATAGTCAAAGTGCAATTCATTTGGCTAAAAATCAGGTTCATCATACTCGTACCAAGCATATTGATGTTAGATATCACTTCGTATGTGATGTTATAGACAAAGGTGATATTTCTCTTATAAAAATACGCACTAATGAAAATCCCGCAGACATGCTGACTAAAGTAGTGTCAGGAAGCAAGTTCCAACACTGTTTGGAATTGCTCAATGTTATTCCATGTTACGCATTATTGCATGGAGAAATAAAGGAACTATGATTGGTTTGATCATTAACAACGGTACATAAGCAGTCATTGTTAAATGATATAACCATATACGAATAGCACACTTTGATCACCCAAAATTTGAGTAAATTTCAAATTGTGACCGAGGTGGAGAATTGTGAGAATAAAGGAATGCTAAGAGCAAACTTAGGGAGTAAAATAATGTTTTCAAGGAGGTTTAATATGAGAGAACTTAATAATATTTTGTAGGGAGTTTTTATAGGAGGATTTTATTCTTGTTCAATTAAATTATAGCATGGATATGATATTATATATACTTTTGTAGCATTGTAATTGATAACAACAAAACAAAATTCTTATTCACATCATTTTATAGAGTTAATCAGAAGAAATTTTTCATATTGGTTTTATCTTTACAAAAGTATAACGAGTACATTGTTATTGTGGGTAATGTTCAATTTTATATTACTTTGTGTCTATTAGAAGTCCAAAATTTCACTGCAGTCTCAACAATTTATAATTCATATAGCAAGTTTTTTTAGGCTCGTGGAGACAAGATACATGTAAATTCAATTTTGTAATATATCTCGTCGTCAGTGTGGATAAGATATGCGTATTTTATCTCGTCATCTGTACCGACGAGATATGTGTAAAAAAATGTCTATTTAAGCACAACTAAGCTGGTGGAATGCCTCATAACTTTAATTCCTCGCTCGTGGAGACAAGATACGTGTAAATTCGATTTTGTAACATATCTCGTCGTCAGTGTGGATAAGATTGGGTATTTTATCTCGTCACCTGTACCGACGAGATATGTGTAAAAAAATGTCTATTTAAGCACACCTAAGCTGGCGGAATGCCTCATAACTTTAATTCCTCTCCTCCATTCTCTATCACATCTCTGAAAAATCTCTTATCTGAATGCCTTGTTTGAGGAAAATATTTGTAACAATGTATCCGAACGGTACTCCGAGAGAAGATCCAGATGGGGTAGAGTTCCATTCTCGAAATCAGATAGTTTTTATGATGTGGCCTGTAGAAACGTTCGAGGATCTAAAGAAGACCATACTGAGGAATATGCGACTACTAGAGCAGACACCCATCATTAAGATTGCGTATAAATTTCTTGCAGTGCTACCTGACAGGTTATGTTGTTACAAGGTATTCTGGCTCATGACGATGTTCGCTAGCCACAAGAGGATTATGTCGGAGCAAGTAATGTAACTACACATTAAGCTTCTGGAGACACAGACGACCACACCTACTCCTAAGGTGGGCCTATCTAACTCGAGGCCCGTGGGAGGCTTACCCATCGAGGCAGATCCGGTTTAGGTTGCCCCTCCCCCAAAACGCACATGAGATGAATTTGAGTATGACGGAGAGTACAATGGTGGTGAGACCTAGGGGGCAGTTCTGGGTCGAGCGAGGATGAGTTCGTCGGGGTGACACTATCCGGTACCAGGTTCTTTTTACTCACCCTACTCCCGATTCCTAACATCTCAACCATGCCCACTTCATCTAGATGCAATAGAGGAGGAGTGGTTGGCCGACATAGGGGGTGGGGGTGACGACTATGATCTTGACGGTAGCGTGGCGTTAAGGGTCGGACACAAGTTTTGCTCCCGAGAGGCGGCACATATGAGGGTGAAGAACTATAGCATTAGACGAGCTGCAGAATAAAAGGTCTTGGAGTCTAACAGTGTGAAGTACCATTGTATCTGTAAACAAAGTACAAGCAGGTGGTCGGGAAGGATTCGAGTCTCCTACATAGTTAATCTTGATTACTGATCCGAAGCTCTAGTACGGTATGTGGGTCATTTTTCTTCTCTACCATGATGAGTGGAATACCTCGCTTTTCTTCAATTATAAATTTCTTTATTTACTATTTAAAAAGCGTTTTCATATATTCACTGTTCTGTTTATTCAAATGTAAGTCACGCAAGATTTCATTTAAAAAAGCTAAGTGAACTCTTTGCGGTCTCTCTCTAAGGGACTTCTGACTTTTCAATGTTTTATCTTCCTTGCCGCACAATTAGCAGCAAGTCTGAACCTCCCTAATTGTCTAATAAGTCTATCACAAGTGAATATCTTAGCGTGAAGAGACAACCACAAGAAGGCATATGAGTTCTTTTTATCCTTTTTTGATTTGCATGTCTGATGTTAGTTAATTTTGGATACCGAAACATATGGGTGTGTGTATATGTTGATATGATTCTGTTTTACTATTTAGGGAGATGCATAAGTTCACTGGACCACACACGTGCCTAGGCCACAGATGTCAATTGATCATGCATAGCTTGGCACTAATGTGATCGTCAGATACATTTTGCACATTATCAAAAAGAATTCGGCTGTGCGCATAAAGGTTTTGAGGGGGTGTGTAGACCCCGAAATTTTACTCAGTTAAAATAAGTAATTAATTAAATAAAATATTACCATCGTTTTGGATCCAAAATTTAAATCATAACGTTTACTTCGAGATTAAGAAATTTCGCTGAAATATCCGAATTTAATGTATTTTTCAGCACGAAATGGGATATGCAGTTAGTCAAAGCTGCGTCGTAGTCCGAACCGTTATTTTAATTAACGGTACCGACTTAGCGCCGTTTGGGAATATGATAAAATGAAAATTAAAATAAATTAAAATTTAGAAATAATTTTAAAATTTTTAATAAATATTAGGAAAAAATATATTTTATTCTTTTAATCTTTTAAAATTTGATTAATTTTATCATTAAAGTTTTATTTTTCATGGATATAAAATTAATTTTATTTATTTATAAATATATTTGTTAGCATATTTTTTTGGAGTAAATTTAGTATTTTTTTCAAAATCTAAATACAAGGATGGTCTTAATACCAAAACCGGCCAGTTCCATCCTCTTCTAGTCTTCTTGCAAGTTACAACAATACTTTGCTGTTTGCCTGTTTCCCTTCTAGAAAAGAGAACTAGAAGGTTGAGTTGAAAGTTCGAAACTGTCCCCACTCAAAAGTCGTGCACCATTCTCTCCTTTTCGCCCTCCATCCACAGAAACACACTGACTTTCAATTTTCAAATATCCGTCAGACGGTCAGAGTGTGAGACCATTCCACGCCTATAAGGCTGAAGTCTGAATTTTACTATGCATATAAATTTTTGATAAAATTTAAATAAAAAATTCTTAAAAGACAACGTTAGAAAATTTATAAAAAATTAATATTATTATTATTTTTTTTTACACTTATTATTTTTCTAATTATATTTATGGATTTTCTAACGTTGGCTCCCTAGCATTACTCAATTTAAACATATAATTAAAATTGATATGATAAATGAAAAATATTATTAATAGTGAAAATATAATATTAATTTAAACTATGTATTTTAAATAAATATTATTAAACTTTTATGGTTATAAAAATGTTTAATATAAAAGAATATTATATATATTATTCTATATTTAAAAAAAACTAAAATGCTAATTTATGTTTTAAATTATTTTCTAATTGTTAAACAAAAAATTGAAATTTTTAAATTTTAATATTATTGAACAATAATATATATAATTTTACATATTAAAAAATAAGAAAAATTATATATATATCTTAGTCTTTACGGTGCATACTAAAAATAATTATTAAATTAATTATTAATATAAAATATATATTAAAATATAAATATACAAAAAGACTACATGTATACTCTATTTAGCAACACGAAAAAATATAAATATTAACGCTAAATGATATGTATAAATGTGTATAATGAGACACATATTGATTTTAAAATGTATATATTAAAAATGACTTAAATAATATACATTCACAAAATACATTATATTTTTGACTAATTTTCTTTTTGTTTGTAAGTTTTTTATTTAAAATGTATAAATTATTATAAAACTTAAAGTCAATCATTTCTCTATATAAAAAGCTCCATAGCCCCCTCACCTGTAACAGAGAACAATAAACCCCAAGCCACTGCCCGTCTACCACAACACAATGCATAAGAGTCCGTCAGGTTCCTCATTGGGCCCAGGTGGGCTCGACCTAACCCAGGCCTTCTTCAGGCCCATAACAAACGCCGCACCACCCTCACCAACCAAGCGCCAAACCAAGATCTCCGTCATCGGCGCCGGCAACGTCGGCATGGCCATCGCTCAGACCATCCTCACTCAAGACCTCACCGACGAGCTTGTCCTCGTCGACAACAAGGCCGACAAGCTCCGCGGCGAGATGCTCGACCTCCAGCACGCCGCCGCCTTCCTCCCCCGCACCAAGATCCACGCCTCCGTCGACTACGCCGTGACCGCCGGCTCCGACCTGTGCATAGTCACGGCAGGCGCACGCCAGAACCCCGGCGAGTCAAGGCTGAACCTGCTCCAGAGGAACCTGGCGCTGTTCAAGAGCATTGTGCCGCCGCTTGCCCGGTACTCGCCGCAGACGGTGCTGCTCATCGTTTCGAATCCCGTGGACGTTCTGACATACTTGGCGTGGAAGCTCTCCGGGTTTCCGTCGAACCGGGTTATCGGATCGGGCACGAACTTGGATTCATCAAGGTTCAGGTTCCTCATCGCCGATCATCTCGACGTCAACGCTCAGGACGTGCAGGTCACTAAGTCACTCTCATTTTCCTTTTTCTTTTTCTTTTAAATTTTTTTTTAGTATTATAAAGTCCTTACTCCCAACTCCCAAGTCCTCATTAGACTATTGCGTATACTGTATCCCGTTAATTTTGGGTTATTTCTCTAGTTATTTTGGATGTGTTGCTGACTACTCTTTTCTGAAAAAAGATTAACCAAGTAGATAATTAAAGGAATGTTCTAGACACCGAAAAAACAAAAACAAAAGGAATGTTCTTCATGACATAGGTGACGAGTGCCGTACAAGATAGATTTTGTGTTCAACCATTGATTTGTAATTTATTGATACCGAAAATATCTGGTAACCGATATAATTTAGACCAAAATAGTCCAAACATTCTATTTCTTATCTTATGTTTTTCTTGTTTTATATTTATTTAATTATTAATGAAAAAAATGAATAATTTTAAATATAATACTAACCTATAATTATAATACGTGTATAAATTTAGAGTTTAATACCATTTAGTGTAGTTTTTAGAATGATCTAGAGTGTTAGTATTTTACCATAAATAGTAGGTGATCAATGTACTCAATCAAGCATATTGTGAATGAAATGACTATTCATTTTCTCTTTTAGTTCTTCTCTTTTCCCTAATTTCTGCCTTCTTCTCTAGTTTCTACAATTCTAACCCATAGGAGATCTTACTCCTATAAAATTATAAATATTAATATTAATTTAAATAAATTAACTTGATGCTTTATGCCTCCCTAGCATTACCCTTTAGTTCAAACTAAGAATGGCATGTCTTCCTTCAAAAGGTCACTCTACATTTGATTTTAGTAAATGACATTTAAAGTTTAGCTTAATTGAGCTATCACATGTGATGTATGTGATCAAATAATCAGTTGCAAAATCTTTAGTTTAATAGGTAGTTTAATTTTGATTTACTAGTTATTTAAAGAGTTTATATAATCAATTAGTCAGACTTATACATTTATAATTTTGTAGTAGTAAGCTTAAAAATTAAGTGCTCTGCTAATGTGGTAATGCATAATTATTTGTTTGTGTAAAGCTTTTTTACTGATGGAAATTAAAACACATTTATTAAAACATACATAGATTAGCTTGTTTTAAGATAAGAACACATTTATTAAAACACTTTACAAAATGTAAATGTAATATGATTTTGTTGATATTAAACTGAAAACTAGAGAATGTAAAGTTTGTATGCGGTTAATCTGTCATTGCATTTCAGGCTTACATAGTGGGGGAACATGGGGATAGCTCAGTCGCACTGTGGTCTAGCATCAGCGTTGGTGGTGTTCCAGTTCTAAGCTTCTTGGAGAAACAGCAGATAGCATATGAGAAGGAAACATTGGAGAACATACACAAAGCAGTGATAGGCAGTGCCTATGAAGTCATCAGCCTCAAAGGCTACACTTCTTGGGCCATTGGCTACTCTGTCGCGAGCTTGGCGCGCTCCATTATCCGGGACCAAAGGAAGATCCACCCTGTCTCTGTTTTGGCAAAGGGGTTCTACGGCATTTGCGACGAAGTGTTCCTCAGCTTGCCGGCACAGCTTGGTCGCGGAGGAGTGTTGGGTGTGACCAATGTGCACTTGACTGAAGAGGAGTCACAAAGGCTCAGGGACTCTGCCAAGACCATACTTGAGGTGCAGAATCAGTTAGATCTTTAAAACTGTGTTCATACTTCATAGAAGGATCTCTCCTCCTTGAATTAACTTATTCTGTACTTTTACTTTGTTTTGTTTTGATTTGTATGGATTGGCCTAAGTTGTTACTTGTTACATGTTCATTTTGACCCATGTGCTCCAGCGTTTATGTTAAGTCGGTCCTTCTTGTTGTTACATGTTAACTCCACAATGGTAGATCTAGTGATATGTATTTTGTTATGTATTTAACCAGTCAATTAAACTTTCAATTGCTGTTGTTATCCCTTTTTGTGTTTGGACTTGGATGGATAACTAGAGGGAAACTAATTTTAGGAAATATTTAAAATTTTAATAGCACAATAATATGTTTGAATATTTTTTAGAAAAAATTAAAAATT
The DNA here is from genome assembly GCA_036250425.1 of Stylosanthes scabra. NCBI lineage: Eukaryota > Viridiplantae > Streptophyta > Magnoliopsida > Fabales > Fabaceae > Stylosanthes > Stylosanthes scabra. The sequence goes on from JASCZI010271863.1 coordinate 330,788, forward strand.
CAACAAATTTTAAAGAGAATTTTAATTTTAACATTAACGAGAGTCGCATTTAAGATATGTAAGAAGGAAGTTCAACTAGAAGGTCATGATGAAAAAATTGGACTTGTTGTAAGAGGTCTTTTATCTAAAGATAAATTAAATTGGTACACCTCAAAGGCTCAAAGCCTCAAACCACTTATTTTTCCTTAGGAAGGTTCCTTGAGAAAAGGAGGTAACTCCAATTGGTGGGTTCCGCTTTTAGAATCACGTTAAAAATATTTTTAATTTGATACTTTTATCGCATTTTTATTTTTTAGGAGTCATTTTTATTATTTTTTGAAAATTTTACATACAATATTAATAGTTTATTTTTAATTTTTTTTTTGGACTGAAGTTTATTTTTAATTTTAAGTTAGTCTGTGGAGTTTTTCTATACTTGGGCCATCTCTAAGCATGATCCCAAATTTGGAAGTGAAAAAACAAACCCAAAGTCCAAAAGAAAAAGGAGATTGCCCCAACTTACACAACCAAAACGACGCCGTATTGAAGCTTCGTATTCTGCAATTGTTTCAGTGTGTATAGCAGCAGCAAAGTCTAGTATTGTGCAGAAAACACAAGAGGAAGAACCCGATCAATAGCAACCTAGAAAACCCTTCAATCATGGCAGGGAGATTGGCCAACGCAGCTTCCAGAATCATGGCCGGAAACGGAGTCGTTTCCAGATCCGTAGCTTCCTCTCTTCGCCTCCGCTCCGGCATGGGCCTCCCCGTCGGAAAACACATCGTTCCCGACAAACCAGTACGCATTCCATCGTTCCTCTTTTAACCTAACTTTTCAATCGTAATCGTTTTTCCCCCAAATTCTCTGCTCAATTTCGAAAATTGTTGATTCTTATTGTGGTTTTTTAACTATTGCTATTGTGATTGGGGTGACTCAGCTTCCTGTGAATGACGAACTCGTGTGGGACAATGGAACCCCATTTCCGGAACCCTGTATAGATCGTATTGCCGATACTGTTGGAAAGGTAGCACAATTTTCCACCTAAATTATTGATTTCATGGAAATTTTTGGACAATGTAATATTGAATAGTTCT
>JASCZI010271863.1:331870-344511 GCA_036250425.1 Stylosanthes scabra
AAAAAAAAAATGGAAACAGTATGAAGCATTGGGTTGGCTGTGTGGTGGATTGAGTTTTTTCGCGTCTTTGGGATTATTTGCCGTGTGGATGGACAAGGCCTCCACGATACCCTTTGTAAGTTTTCTGCTTTAACTTTTGCTTATCTTCTTCACTGTTATTTGTGTTAACGTTTGGTGTTGGATTGGGATTTTGTTCGGTTATCTATCTTTCCTGTTGCTATGTACTGGTATTAGTTTTAAGTATTATTCTGATGTTGTTATTGCCTCATTCTGTAGAATGGAGTATCCATTGACATTCTATAGATGAGAGTTAATTTTGCACTGGAAAACTTGATGTCGGTTGTAGAATTTGATTGCTGATTACTTATCAGTCCATACTCTGTTTTCTGTCTCAATTTTGTGATTTAAGTCTCTGGTAGTTGTTCTGTTCGTTGAAGTTACTTTGAGGGTTAGTTGTGGTGTGATTGATGTAGAAAGTTTAATCTTAGAACTTTGAAGGAAGCGTTGTTCTCAATTCTAACTTTTTGCTTTAGGGGTGCGTTTTCACTCATTTAAATTCCCACAGACCGGTATCTACTGCATATGGCATCTTTCTCCTGAATAAAAATCTAATTAGCAAGTTGTTTTAATGTGGAAACTCTGGTTGTTTTAACTCTGAAGTCTGAATGAAAGCGAAGTAGTTGTGAGGAGTTGTGTGTGTGTGTGTGTTGGGGGGAGGTGATGAGAAGTTCTAGAGAATGATTGTCATGTGACTATGTGAGTAGATTAGTAGAACGGGTTGTCATGAATTTTCAAATTGGGCTCTTATCTTTCACTATTGCCTTCTTCAAATTGCTCAAAAACATATTACAGATTAATCTCATAAGCCTGGTCCAAAGCAAGTAGAGAAAAAGGTCAATGACATGGTTTTCAGCTATGTCTCTCACCACAAGTGGTGGGGGTCAGTGGCTCAGTGCTGGTGGCCTATGGGTCCAAGATAAAAGAGGAAGATACGGTCCAAAAAATAACATAACAAATTCCTAAGTCCTAACACAGCTTAGTTGATATATATAATGCTTTTCAAGGCATAACGGTGCATATCTAATAGCCCGTACCATAGAGCATTTTTTTGTGGATAACATCATTCTTATGGGAGAATCACCACAAGATTTGAATGAGAAGTTGGATTTGTGGTGACAAGCTTTTCAAGTCACACTAAAATGGAGTATATGGAATTCAAGTTTAGCAGCAGAAGGGGAAAGACTAACACAAAAGTGAAAATTGGGGATGTTATATCACAATTTAGGAGTTTTGGGTATTTTGGTTCTATTATTCAGGACAATGAAAAAAAATAGAGGACAATGTAAACCAAAGGATTCAAGCAGGTTGGTCAAAATGGCGAAGTGCTTTGGGGTTTAATGAGACAAAGGGTAACTGCCATAAGTTCAGCTATTTTGTATGGAGTGAAGTAGTGGGTGGCAAAGGGTGAACATGTACAGAATAAAGAATGAGGATATGAGAGAGAAAGTTGGGGTAGAATCCATTGTTGAAAAGATGGTGGAATCCTGTCTTAGATAGTTTGGACCTGTAGAGAGAATGCTGAAAAGCATTCATTGAGAAGGATGGATCAAATGAAAAATAGACTAGTAGTTAAAGGTGGAGGCAGACTTAAAAAGATTGCATGAAGTGGCTAAGTGAGTGTGAATGATCTCGCTCCAGACATGATACATAATAGGGTGTAATGACGTCATTTGGTACATGTAGCCAACCACACTTAGTGGGACAATACTTTGTTGTAGCTGTGTACTTAGTTCAATCATAAACCAAAATAATCATATTGATTAAATATTTATCATGGGCCTAAGATGAGCTACCCCCATTATAGATTTACAGTTATTTATTATTTATTTGTAATTTACTGACGTTGGAATAGTGGACTGCCTATGTTGAACAAACCATTTCATTCTAAATAGCTCACCTCTTTAAAGAGTAAGTGTTGCCATTTTGAAGGCCCTCCTTACAACATGTAGAACTGAACTTTATGATATAATCTTGTTTATGGAACCAAAAATGGAATAGATGTCCTTGGAAAGTTTATCAAAATCCTTTGGAAATGGCATTAGCTGATTATAGTTTAAGTTTAGAACTTTGTTCTTAAACTTGTCAAATCCATTCCTTATCCTATCAGACTAGCTGCTTCTATAGTCATTGTCGCAATTCTTTTATTAAACTTTTAACCAATTATTTTTTCTACTGTTTGGTAGAAAGAAAACAGCATAGTTTGCTCAAAGGATGTTGTTAGGGTCTATTGATTTGTGGCCTGCATGAACAGTGCATTCCGATTATAACACTTTGATTTTATTGCAACATTGCTACCTTTTGCAGTATTTATTATTTCATATGCTGAGATATTTCTGTGTTATTTTATTTTTTTTATCAGACACCGAAGGTATATCCATATGACAATCTGCGTGTGGAGCTTGGTGGTGAACCATAGATGGATCCCAAAGCAAAAATGGAATGAGAACTTGTTTTTTAATGTAATTGTTCTTTTTCATTAACTCGTGCTCTCTTATAGTCCAAAATAATGGAATGTGTGAAGACTTGCTAGAACCAGCTGCAGGAATGAAAACTGAGTATTGTTGTTATTTTAATCGTCTCATGCTTATGCTTATGGTGGCTATTCTGAGGACTAAAGAGCGTGCCATTGTTTTTTCTCTTCGAGAAACTGAACCTCTTTATAAGGTGGTATTAAACCTCTTTATGATTCCCGACCAAAGAAAAGAAAAACCCTCTTTATGATTGAGAAAGGACCTCAAGTTTTTGTTAGTTCACTACTTCGATCTTGAACTTGCAAAATCTATTCCACAATACTTATAGCAATTTCTATATCATAAGACAACATTATAGATTGTAATATCTAGTACATATTATAATGTTGTCTATTATTTAATCCTATTTTTTCTTCAGATTTTATGATTGGTTGCATTTATGAATAGTAGTTTTACAAGTTGACACCCTGCTGAACATAGCAGATGGCTACATGTGTAACACAACCACAACTTGATCTAATTGTTTTGCCCTCCCAGTTGATTTATCTACCAATATCAAAAAAATATCAAATTGTTGCTTTTTATGAAAATACAAAAATATTTCAAGAAGTTACCTACTAAATCAATTTTTGAAATTTGCCCATTGCATGTTGCTATATATGACTTGATCTCATTTACATGTTATGTGCAATTATTATGTGCTAATGACTAATATCCATCAATCATGTCATAGCAAGTGTGAGGTCTTGTGTTTCAGAAACCACTTGCGAAAACGACCCTGAATTATGGAATTTATCAACATTTCGCTTCAGGGGCCAACCACTCTCGCAACTACCAACAGAAACTTTGGTGTGAAGTTATATAGCCAACCAAAGTTATATGACTAATTTATATGCATTAGACAGAGTCGTGCAATTTATCTATATATATGACAGTTTTGGCGTCGGCACTGAAAATCACACCATAGGAATAACATAGTAATTGAATAGCTCCAAGAAAGTTAAAGTGCAAGCTATTTTTTCATAAATGATTCAAAAATGTGATGATATCATGTCAAAATTACCAGGAAAGTACTATGTGGCCAGTACAGAAATTTGAAGTATATATAAGCTACAAAATGAAGATGCAAAGAGTCGTATATAAATAAATCACATTATCAAATTCAATTCCAAAATTCTAAAATTATCCAGGGAAAATATTGTTCTTCCTCACAAGAGAGAGAGATGAGGACATTTGATCCTATAGTCATCATTGTTTCAGCTTCAAATCCATTTCAACAGGAAAGACCTTGCCTCGGTGGTTGAAGATCATGAAATCAAGGTTGGCAGGTAAAGAAACAATCCTGCGCCAGAGGAGACAAACTCTGATTAAGATTTAAAAAATTCATCACATGTGAAAACATAATACAACAACAAAAAAGCCATATGCCATCTAATCCAATAACACATATTATCACTGATTATTTAGTCGGGATTCATATATAATTACATCCTCACCATGCCTAAAAGAACCTCCAATCTAGACTACACCCGCATGGTAGAACACAATGGATTTGATTTGTGTGGATAAACAGGAAATGCATAAGACGGAATTAACATAAAATCCTACTATAATTGTATTCATGTATGACAGTATCGCTTTGTCCCTCTCTATTAAGTACACCCTAAGACAAGATACCCTACCAATAAAGCAGCTGAATTGGATCAACCGATCAAGTTAGACCAAGCTTAAACTGAATTGCAGGCAACTAAAACAACCCTACTTTCCACAGCAATGCCACTCCACAGTTAAGAGTTACTTTCCTCAGTATATTAACCTCCCATTTCAGCCATGACTTTGATTAGACCTTCTCTATTTACAGCCCCATATTATTCTCTATATTTCCATTCCTTTACCATCATGGTGCTCTCTGCCAATTAAAGCCTCAAAGCAGAACTTCTATGAAGGAGTTATATTGCAGCTTAAGCATTTGTGTTGAAAACAGATCCTATATATATGTTCCACTCCTACATAACAATTAATTAGCAAACCCTCATGACAGGAACTTGAAATCAAGCACAAGCTACTTATAAGAAATGAATTGAATTACCTATTCTCCTCAGAATCTGGGTGTATGGATAGAAACTTCCCCGGCACAGTCAACGCAGCCCACATACAAAGAACAAGCCCCAAAGATAGCTCAATCACCACCTACAATCACAAAAACCATAAACTGAATAATAAAAGAACACATCTTTGGAAGAAGAATAAGAGATGAAAGAATAATTAATAATTACATTGAAGGGAGGCCCTGAAAACTCTTCTTCGGTGAGCTTGAGCAAACCCCTATCTGAAACAAAATAAGAAGCGGGATTAGAATCCGTTGAAGGAAGGTTAAAATAGAGAAAGGAAAGGATGTGTTTGGGGGGAAAAGGGTACATTGGATGGTTGAATAAGCGGCGTGAAAGAGAATGAGAACACCGAAGACTCCAATGGCAAAACCTAAAGCCATGATTCGGTTCAGTCTCCTTCTCCAATCCCCAAACCGGGCTCCCCCTACCCACAGTAGCCACTAGCGAGTAGCGACTAGCCAGCTACCCCTTTCCCGCCCGACTCTCCAGTCTCCACTCACCATTCCATTTCAGCCCAATCAACCAGTCCATTTCCATATCGTATTTTCTATTATCCGTTCATCTTATAAACGGGCCTAATTGGGCCTTATTACCTTCAATAATAAGTTGCTTTTTACATTTTACTGGGCAATACCTAAACCACCAAAAATAGAAAAATAAAAAAGGAAATATTTTTGGAAGAAAACAAATTGTACAAACAACTTTTAGTGTTTTTTTTTTAATCAAAGGCAGTTGTATTTTATTTCACTGAATAGAAAAATGAATACATATGAGTTGGGTCCAACTTAGACAACCAAAAACAAGAAAAAGTGGGATCTCCACGGGAATTAAAATATAAATATCAAATAAACTTAGAAGGAAAGATACTAAAAAACAAAGACATGTGATATCTTCGAAACATAAGGTTGATCTCAACGACGGAGGCAAAAATCATTTGGAGAAGATACGGCTTCGAAGATATGTTGGCGCAGTGGATACCACACGATTATGTAGATACCATCGTGGATATTTTTTTCGTAGACCATAGTACCCGTAAGATTATGTAGAAACCACACGATCTCAATTTAAATTCCACCATTCGAGATTGACTATTGGTTTCACAGATAAAACCATTCTCGGGAGAGTATGATATACAAATTCCTTTCAATTTATGGAAGGTCAGGGATCTCTCCAAACCCTAACAATTCCTACAAAAAACTCTTATATCATTAAAGATAAGAGAAAACCGTTAGGTTTATTCCAAATTATCTTGAAATCAGCTTCCACCGAGATGCAAAGAATCTTCTAATAAGCCTATTTAACAAAAATCTTCACTCATTCTCTAATATCTTCTGAGTACTCCAAATGAACAAGAGAAATTCGAACACCAGAAAAATCCTACTAGGGCACAAGAGAAAACTCTAATAGGGCACAAGAAAAAAACTCTAGTAAAACACTAGAGAAAACCCTAATAGAGCACAAGAGAAAACCCTAATAGAGTACAAGAGAAAACTCTAACAAAACACTAGAACACAAGAGAAACCCTAATAGGACACAAGAGAAACCCTGATAGAGCACAAGAAAAAACTCTACTAGAACACTCTAAAACACGTAAACAACTTTTAGTTAGCTAACCTTATTTGGAAAATGATGTGACCTGATTTTTAATGAAAAAAGAGAATAGGAAACCGATTAATACACCAAAAAATGAAGTATAAGTTGTTTTTTCTTACCCTTTATTTTAATCCTATTAAGTAATTAATAAAAATTCAGTCAAATATTTAAATTTAATATTTTATTTTTTAGATTTCGAATATTTTATTTCTAAAAATTATTATGAATATTCTATAATAAATGATTATAAATATTTTTATTCTTTTGTTAGTTGATTTATTGGTTCAAAAAACATTAGCTACCTAAACTTTTTCTTATTCTTAATTCACTGAGTTAGGGGTGTGTAGGAGTAGGAGGGGGTAAAAGGGAAAATTTATAAGAAAAAATGTTGGCCTAAATTAGCAAAATCGTGGGGTTTTTTTTTTATAATTTGGTGGGAGAGAGAACTAATGGTATTTTAGTGGAAAATTAATAGCAATTATGTTATGTGCATGGTGGATTCTTTATGTATTCCCTTTTAAGGCTGGGAGTTACAATCCATATAAAGGGTCCGTAGACACTGATCACTTGTGATTTAAGTAATATATAAGGATGTTGAGAGTGGGCAGCTCATGTTGTGCACTCAAGAAAAGAAAAGCAAAAAACGTGAATACCAATTTCTGATGATATTATGGGTGTGAAAGAGGGAATTGTGTTGATGGAGTTGATGAGCCTTTTTGTGTGCGGAACGGCATCATCAAGGGAGGTGGCTATGATGAGGAACGAGGGAGGAGCAGGGGAGCACACGGATTGCTTGAAGTCGTTGGTGGAGCTGAGATCTTGTTCAAATGAGATCCTCCATTACTTCACCAATGGTGGCGTCGATCTTATCAGCTACCACTGTTGCTGTGCTATAAGCGTCATCACCCATAATTGCTGGCCTACGTGGCTACTGTGATGCTTCCGCTTCTTCTCCTGCCTTCGCCCCTTCCCCTTACACCCAACCCTGATCTTCCACTACTCTCTTATGCAATGGAATTTAAATATATAATATAATAAATTCAGCTTTTCTACTCTCTTATGGTTTGGAATTGAATGTAGGGTGAATGAATATGGTTGGTTTCTGAAGCCTATATATAATGGAGATCAGATGAAAGCAAAAATAGAAGTATTATTGCTTACTAGAATGTGCTTTGTATAATGATTTCACATTCTCATTTCTCACTCCACTCTTCCTTAGAAAGTATTAACAACTATTCTTTTTTCAGGATATACATAGGATCGATCATGTATTAGAATGAAAAGAAGATTATTCATTTAGAATAATATTATTTATTCACCAAATTCACTCACTGTATTTTTATATAATCCAATTCAACAACTACATAAATCCTTCACGCGCTACACACAGCTCACTCCTTCCAATTCCTTCTGACACGCCAAACTTACTTTTTATACTGCGCATTATCTTTTGATCTAACCTCTCATTATTTTATTATTTTCCTCTCACCCATTCGCTTCTAATTCTCTCTGCATAAATTTAGATAAATATTGAATGTTGATTATAATTGGGTTGGGAAGTTGGAACATGTGCTTATAAACTGTCGACGATGATTCTACATTTCTACAGCTCCTCATGAGTCATGACATGATGAAAACAGATTACCTTGCCTTGAGTGGATATGGGAAAAGAATATTGTGCAACAGTAAGATGATAATCAAACAAGTTTAAATCAAACTATAACAGATTTATAATGATAAATTAGTATATTATAATCAAATTCATACATTTTAATTTTTTTTTGTCTATACATTTTAATTGATATTATAAAATTTGGTTATAATTAATTTTTTTTAAATAATAAACAAACTCAAAAATTTAATAAAAATTAAAAATCATATTATAATCAAACATATTTCAAATCCTATTATAAAAATTCAGTTATAATCAAATATACTAATCAAACTTGTTAAAGGTAATAATCAAACTAAAAAATTTAATAAAAATTAAAACTCATGTTATAATCTGTTCTGGATATCGGGCTCACCTGGCCCAAATCCACGACAGGCCTTTTTTAACGAACGGCCCAGATCCTCTTCGGATCCCAAAAAGGGCCCATAGCATTAATCATCGGATCCACATGAGATAAGATCAAATCTGCATTGATCTCGTACGGATTTACTCCATAAATAATAGGAACCACCACGGGTATATAAAGAGGAGATCAGCTCTCCTCCAGGTATGTCTTTTAAACCCTACCCAATTGCTGTGTATCCGAAGGCTCCCAAATCCTTATTTGGCGACCCTTCTTCTACACACTATCGTCTACTCATGTTAACCTCCAGCCTTCTTCCTTGGCACCTCCGGTTACTCCGGAAGTCCCAAACCCCCTGAAGGTACATTCTGTACATTGGCGCCGTCTGTGGGGATTTCCTAACGAAGCCAACAATGGTAAACCAAGATGAAGAAGGAATTCCCTACACCGACCATTCTGGTGACGAACAGCGCCAGAACCAATAGCAGAATCAACAACAAGTTGATCTCGGTCTCAATGCAACTGCGAACGCCAGCCAAGAGTCGGTTGGTCGGAATGCTGAAACGGGCGGAACCCAAAACGGCCAGCCCAACTCGGACGGCGATAACTCCGGAGGCCGACGAAGTACCAGCGCTTTTGATAGGCTAGGCCCCGGAAATCCAGATCCCAGGCCATTCGGCGGGATCGGTTCGGATGACACCCAGATCATCCAGGAGCTGAGACACCGTATGCAAGTTATGGAAATCGAAGTCAAAGGGCTTCAGAAGGAGAATGTGGAACTTAAAAATGCCACAAAAGATTTAAGATCACGACGATGTTCGCCACGACGGCATCGATCCCGCTCTAAATCCAGAACTCCTCCCCGAAGGCGTGAACGCACTCCGCCTCACGAACGCACCCCACCTTGTGAACGCACACCACCTCGGCGGAGACGTCACCGAGCAGCTCGGATGACCGAGAATCCTCTTCGGACGAATCTCGGGAACCGAAGCGAAAGCAATACCGTCGTTACAAGAAAATGAGAGGACGGGAAAGGACTCCACCCATCGACAGACAAACCCCTTTCTCAAATCAGATCCACAAGGTTCAACTCCCAAAGGGCTTCGTAAAGCCAACGGATATGAATTATGACGGATCAACGGATCCTTACGTTCATCTTAATGACTTTGAACATCGAATGATCTGTGATGGAGCAATTAATGAGGTTAAGTGCCGAGCCTTCCCGGTGGCCCTAACCGGACTAGCCGCACAATGGTTTACGTCCTTACCGGCAGGTTCTATCTCCACCTACTCTGAGATAAGAGAGTTATTTCTTAATGAGTTCACGACGAGCATAGATAGCAACAAACATCCGATCAATCTCCTTGCTGTAGTCTAGAAACCTAATGAGATCACAAGGAAATACATCGAGAGGTTTAACGCTGAATGCAAAATCATAGATGGACTCGTTGACGGAGTCGCAAGTTTGTGCCTAACTAACGGCCTTGCTAACTACGACTTTAGGAGACAGTTGACCACTAAGCCCGTATGGACTCGAAAAGAGATGCAGACAAAAGCAAAAGAGTTTATCCACCATGAAGAGGTCAACCGGGTGGCGGCGGCTACCAAGAGCCAACAAACCCAGACGGCTTCCTGGGGTAACGCCTCCTCGGCGCACCTAAGGGACAACCAACGGGATCAAGTACACATTGGAAACCCTAAGTTCGCAAAACAGAAGTACGACCAGTACACCCCGTTGATAGCTTCTATCACAGAAGTATATTAGCAAATCTCTGACAAGGGCATCCTACCTCGAGCTAGACCCTTACGAGGAAGGACCCAGAATGCCAAAAACAAGACCTTGTTCTGTGACTACCACCAGGGTTACGGACACAAGACACAAGACTGCTATGACCTGAAGGACGCCATTGAGCAAGCCATCAGGGAAGGGAAACTAGGTGAATTCATCCAAGTTATTCGAGAACCCCGGAATATTGGACGAGAACGGTCAGAAGGACCGGAAACTCGGAACCCCCTGAATCTCAAAGACACCGATGAAACGATGCCCATAGTCCCCGTGATTACCGGAGCCAATCACACGGAAAAATCCAAGTCTGCCCATAAGAAGGATCTCAAAATCCTGCCAACTGTACGGAGCGCCCCACCACAGCTTCCGACGATCACGTTTAATAACAAAGACTTTGAGCATGGAATGGCAGATTCCGACGCACCGATGGTGATCTCGGCTGGCGTTGGACCGGTGATAGTCCGATGAATCCTAATCGACACCGGTGCGGACTCTAACATTATGTTTCGACATGCCTTCGATGTATTAGGATTCAAGGATCACAATTTAAAGACACACCAACCGGGAGTCATGGGGCTCGGCGACCACTTCATTAAACCCGACGGAAGTATAGAGCTCCCGATTGCTATAGGAACCGGAAACTCCCGAAGGACGGTAATGGCCGAATTTGTAGTGCTAAAAGACTCAACAGCCTACAACGTCATCCTAGGCCGGAAGACAATCAACGATTTTTCCGCGGCCGTGTTCACTAAGTTCCTGGTAATGAAGTATGAAACGGACTCTGGTGACTTCGGAACCCTCCATGGAGATAGGATGATGGCCGAAAAATGCAACCACAACAACTTGGCTCTTCGATCCAAATCCCGAGATGCTTCCGGCATCTACCTAACTGATCTCGACGCTATTATAGAAGAGCAACCTCGGCCGAAGCCAGACGGAGATCTGGAGAAGATACAGATCGGAGACTCCTTAGAATGTCACACGTTCTTGAATCGGAATCTACCCTACGAACTCAAGCAAGAACTTTCGGAATTCCTCTAGAAGAACGGAGATCTCTTTGCCTTCATACCAGCCGACATGCCAGGAATTGACCCATCGGTCATGTCACACTCCCTTGCCATTGACCCTAATCACTGCCCTGTCGCCCAACGCAAGAGGCGCATGTCGGACGAAAGGGCAGAAGAAGTAAAGAAACAAACCAGGGCCCTTCTCGAAGCAGGATTCATTCGAGAACTGCCTTAGTCCACTTGGCTAGCGAATGTAGTCTTGGTCAAAAAGGCTAACGGGAAATGACGAATATGTGTTGATTATTCCGACCTGAACAAGGCCTGCCCAAAAGACGCCTTCCCGTTACCTAACATTGACAGTTTGGTAGATGCCTCTTTCGGCTACCAATACCTCTCTTCCATGGATGCTTACTCGGGATACAACTAGATCCCAATGCATAAGCCCGACGAAGAAAAAACAGCATTCATCACCCCGGACGGGACTTACTGCTACACAGCTATGCCTTTTGGATTAAAAAACGTCGGAGCGACGTACCAACGTCTGGTGACAAAAATCTTCAGAGACCTCATCGGTCGGAAGATCGAAGTTTACGTGGACGACATGTTGGTCAAAACGGAGAACCCAGAGAATCTGATATCCAACCTCCATGAAGTCTTTGAATCCCTCCGACGTTACAAAATGCGTTTGAATCCCTTAAAGTGCGCCTTTGGAATGGAAGCAGGGAAATTTCTAGGGTTCATGATAACCCAGAGAGGAGTATAGGTCAATCCGGAGAAGTGCGAAGCGATTCTTCAGCTCCCCAGCCCAACCAACCTAAAAGAGGTCCAGCGGCAGAACGGCAAGCTAAAGGCGTTGTCCCGTTTTCTCGGAGCATCAGCAAGAAACGCCCTACCTTTCTTCAAGTTAATGAGGAAAGGAATCAACTTCGAATGGACGAAAGAATGTGAAGAGACTTTCCTCAAGTTCAAATCCATACTGTCGGAACCTCCGGTCCTCTCAAAACCAATGAATGGTGAACCCCTATACCTCTACTTGTTCATTACGGACGAGTCCATTGCAGCAGCACTAGTAAGGGAAGATGATACGCTCCGATCTCAGCAAGTGCACCGAATCGTACAAGTAATACCATGGTGAGGTGGGTATCGTTCCCACGAGGAATAAAGGACTAAACAATACTATCTATCAATTATTCTAATCAGATAAAAATAAAACTTTGAGAGAATGATGGTGATGAACACGAAATTAGTGAGTAAAAGGGCAGAAAATTACTTGTGATCAAATCAATGGAATGAGATGTTAAGAGCTTCGGAGATGTTTTTCCCTTGAGGGCCAATGCATACATTCGAATACTAATTCTAGGTTCTCAGTTATCAAGCACAACGAATCTAGTGTAACTAAGCCCTAATCTCTTAGTAACTTAGTTTCTATCTACCTAATCAAAAGCTAATCTCTTAGTTAATCAACCAAATAAATAGGTGAAGATCTAAATCAGATTCTAATCCTTATGAGTCTCAAAGGTGATCCTAGATTAGATTAAATGTCACTCTATCCAAACTAGTTCTAATCCAATTTTAACTCACAGAATTTTAGTTGCATA